>WWPM01010435.1:0-12151 GCA_023279145.1 Glomeris maerens | reverse complement strand
GTTATTATCTTTTTTTAACAGGTGATGTTCGGTATAAAACTTTGAATGGGATTTCCTGGATTGATCTTTTATGTACAAGAACTGAACAGTTTTATACATACATATGTATATAGTCTAAGTAAGTTACTATGATGTAACCGGGAAGCTGACATTTTACAGTTCACTATTATTGATCCTCCTTTCATTTCATTTTATTGCTGAACTGTAGGTGACAGGTGAATGTTTTATGTTTTCAAGATCACAGTATACACATGCAGGAACTTGACATTTGTACCATGTACGTACAGGTGTGACCTCTTGTGGGGGCAAGTTCAGACAAACACACACCAATGCAGCACACATGGCATCTTCAAGACTTCCATGTTCCTCAACAAGATCTCGGTAAGAAACCAATAATTCCAGGAATATAAAATAAAAAAATGTACAACAAAAAACCCCGATTGATAACGATGCTATTCAAGGATATTTACCTATATACGTAAATAATACAAATAACTCAAGGTTTTTTAACAAAGGAAGAGACATTGTTTTCCAAAGGAAATGTTACAGTAGGCCTGTGTATTGCGTGAATCATTCCAAATGATGGGAAAACAATATAAATCCTATTTTTGCATTGTTTTCAGCTTTGGTTTGAATGGGACTAATTGGGATAATTGCACATCCTTGCATTATTATAAGCCTGCAACATTTTTAAACATACTGATACAACAAACTTGCTGGCATATGTGAATGGGAAATTTTTCTACCTCGACCAATGTCAAATATAAGTGCTAACTTATTAGTATAGACGTTGTATTTTGTTGTGCAATTATTTGTATACACACTGACAAACCTGTTAAAGGATTTTATAATTGCCATTGCAATATTTCACACAACTGTGTCAATTAATTACGCATACAAATAACATTTGTTGGGCATTACTTTATTTAATTTCAGTATTTGATACGCAATACAGAATTCAATTATTTGAGATTATTTTTTTATTGAATTCTCCATTTACCAATTTTAAATTCCAATTCCATGCATATTACTTATACGTGTAATTCAGACGGACATGTGGCATGAATGTTTATAAATTTAGTCAATGTTTGCATGAATAAGAAGGGGTTCAATGCCATTTGAATCTTATATCCGGTTTTTGAGATCTTTAAGTCAGTGACCATTAATTTGACCGAATATAGAATTGATTTCATTGTTAACTATTTTAATACTAGTTATACAAACTGTTTTATTAAAATTCCTTTTCTCGTATTTCCCCGCCATATTTATTTTAACTTTTACTATCTATATTCATGAAATTTTAAATTTAAATTTCATAAAAATTACAGTTCGTCCATTCCATAAATTAGACTAACTGTAGATTTTGATTTTTCTGATACAAAACTTCAACTTTTTTTGAAATATAATGTTAGAGATCTTGTTGTTGTCTTTTATTTTCTATCAGGGTCAGAGATTTGATAAGATTGTTGCCAAAAGAAATTTAATGATTTTTCCATTTGGCTGCTGTCACAATTACTGTTGCCAACGCAACCAATGCAATGCCGCCACGAGTCACGTGATCAAAATGCCCATAAAATTACAAACAAGACAATACATTTTGTCAATACTATATTATATTACCCTGCATTATATTTCAATTCAACAATCAACAATACTATATGGAATTACATATGCTATTCATTTCAGCAAACTCGTTGCCATTTTATATCAAATTGCTGAGAAGTGCCGTAATAAGTCCGATGGTTGCAATGTAGAAATTAGCAACTTTGCTGTAAATTTCAATGAGACTAAATTTCTCCTTTGAATAATTCAATCACAAAATTTATCAATCGATCACAATGATTGATTTTCCAATTGTTTACCTGCTGTTGTTATGTCATGAGTTCCAATCAATAGAATTCGAATTTATAGTCTTCATGTTTCTTGAAAATACATACAGTACTTCATTTTGACAATTATTATATAGCAATTACTTGATGTGTATTTCAGCTGACGTTAATATCAACAATTTAAATGACTTTTGAAGAAAAATTGGTATTTACTAATGGGAAAATGGGATTTCGCTCAACTAACAAGTTCATATTTTTTACCCTACTTTTCCCAAATTCTTCCAGGTTATAATTGTAAAAGTTCTACTCTTAATAGATACTGTATACTGGAATAAATTAGGATAGAAAAAATGAGACAATTTTGCGGATATTTAGGGCGTGTACGACCTGAAAATTTCGGATTGAACCGGCTGACAAATCCTTTTAACCCGGTATACATAAATAGGAAACTGAAAAAAAATCCTTCCTTTTTATCCCAAGCTGAGTAATGCTTTTCCAATACCAAGACATTAGTACCAAGAAATACAGATGTTGGGTAAACATGGCGATCTTACATAGGAAATAGTCTAAAAATGCCCCAGTAGTAATTGACCTTAATTGACAAAAATGGATGGGCTGTACAACATAGTAATTGATATGGTTTATATGCAGAAATAGGAAAAATAAGACGAAAAATTCACGCTTACCGTCTCCTACTTGTTCGACTGTTACCAACAAACCATCGCCATCTTGATGAAAGATGTTGCTTTTAGTAAAATCACAATACCGTCGAACTAATTTACGTCACTAGATATGTGTTAATAAAGTCCACCACTGGTTTTCTACACAGATAATCAACAGCGGTCGCAAACCCCGTCGTGCTACCCGAACGGCCAAACCACCAAATGAAATGAGGTACAAGAACTAGCAGGACGATGTGACACAGCGACAACATGCCGCTGCTATTTAATCTTTTCAACCCTCTATCATGCCTCTATAGTCAGTTGACCGTTTTCATGCATCATGCCCATGTGCAGTACCTGCTGCGCCCTCTAGCGAGACAATAATGTGCACTTACAACTCTGTGAGTACGTTTGCACATTTCAATTTATACTTTATCAAATTATCACTGAAGTACTATAAACAATAGTCATGTGGCAAAAATTAGTTTTCATACAATACCCTAAACTTTATTGTGTGTTGCAAGAAATCAAGTTTCCTTTTTTATTGAAAACAATATAAAATTATGCCCATTTTGTTGAAAAGTTTTCCAATTGTATAATCTGCTAATATAGTATACGTAGTACCAGGATTGCAGTCATCCATTAGTAAAAACTATAGCGTGCTTTCCGAAGTTAGAAAAAAAAATGCAATTTTGATAAGTACTGTACATTGTACTACTAGTTTGTACGGGAATTATCAATATGCAGTGCGGGCAATTGAAAAAAAGTCGGCTCAACTGCACCCATTGACTTGTAGCGCCCCCTAGTGTTCATTTTCTTTAGTTGTCCTCACAGTAGTGTGCGTCAAAGAAGTTTCCACAAAATTGAGTCAAGGGCGATGATGGAGTAGAATTCTGAATGTAGATATTTCAAGTTTCAAACAGTTTTTTTGTTTGGTTCCAATGATTCCAAATAGTACTGGTCAAACAGATAAAGAGAAAAATCCATTGGAAATCCGCTAACTAGAGCGCCTCGTCGCTTGCGTTATTGCGTATATGCGTGAGTACCCTCCCACTTCTGGTCAACCTCCCGCTTCCGTTTCGCGATTCTGATTGGTCCTCGGATCCGAGTGGCGTAAATGCGTAAATATAGTTCGAACACGAATCTAGCGACAGCGTTGTCGCATTGCATTACCTCTCTATAAATCAAAATTAATTTAAGTGTGCAAGGTTTGTCCTTCAGAGATCGAGTGAAAAATGATATATACCACCTGGCAGTAGAGATTTGTAGTATTAGTTCATTCGTTTGGGAACATGGTGGAAACTGCAGTTGGCAAATATGGTGCGTATGATCATATTGAAATATAGTAGTGTCAACGTACAAAATATAGTCCTTCCAAAATGACTGATTTTTATTGATGTTATTCTTTATTGTAGCGTTGCGTAGAAGAGTGGCAAGTGTGTCTTTGTGTACGATTCCCATTGTACTAGCAGCTGTGTTGGTTTTTCGCAGATTTTCCGAAGAAAAACATCAATACGTCGCTGATCAAGGTAATTGATCAATTGAATTATTATAGGAATGTCTGTCAATTGTGCACATATACACATGATAGGAAATCTTATCTTAATGCAAGGTCGAAACGCACGTGCTTCATATATTGATTCAATCAATATATGTGATTAAATTCGTAAACGGTAGGGAATTTTTTCATCCAAGAAATTCTTATACTTTGTAACGTTTCAAAATACGTAATGCCAAGAGTAATGCTAATTGTGTACATTTGTGTGCGAAATATGTCAATGCATTGTAGAAAATGATAAGTATCGTCTGGAAATGAAGGTTCATTTATATTTTGTATATTTTTGTTTATGCTCTCAATTCTTTAAAAAAAAATATATTGTTATCTAAACCGAGTAGTATATGGTATAACTGAAAAATACACAGCAGATTCGTAGATTTCTGAGTAATACACAGTATATAGGTTTTAGAATGCTTGCAACGATTTTGCTTCTTGACGAAATAAATAACAGTATAATTATATGTATTGAATTTCCAACTTGGAAATCAACCCAAATGCGAAAGTCCACATGTATTACATCATGTGTTCAAAGTGTGTTTGTTACGATTATGATTTGTTAATTTTTTGTTCTTTCCCTTCAAATTCAGACCATGCATCCATTAATGGTGGTCAACGACACTTGATGTTTAGCCTGGATGGAAATTGCACACCAGCAGCCGTCGAACAATTTCCACATCCTTTGATGAACGAAACTGAAAGGAAACACGGGGGCATCTTAGTGCATGTCTTCATATCACTGTACATGTTTTTGGCACTGGCTCTTGTTTGCGACAATTACTTCGTGCCAGCATTGGAAAGAATATCTGATGGTTTTTGCCCCATTTCATTTTAATTCCTATATGTTCTATATTTTTGCATGCAATGTTAATCCGTAGATGAGATACCATGCAGAAATGAACTTGATGATGTGAGAGTGAAAATTTCAATATTAAGAAATTAAATTAAAAATATTAAAGAATCAGAAAAGAATATATACTTAAACTAGTTTCAAATGTATGAAAAGAAAACATTGTGGGATTTTGCATGAGCATTTAACTCGTTGATTTAACATTGACACCTGATATAGTATTGCAATAGATGTGTACATTTATAATTAAAATTTTGTTCAAACTAAAAATCTCAACTACAGCATTTCAGAAAGGAAATATTGGTATTTATTTTTGCAAATTGCAGCACTTGCGCTACAGCCCGATGTTGCGGGAGCCACTTTCATGGCCGCGGGAAGCTCGGCACCCGAACTTGCCACTTCTATCATAGCTGTGTTTGTAACCAAGGTTAGGAATACCCAATAATACATGTTTTGAAGTTCTTTTTTTGCATAATTAATCACTATAACCAATCTGCATGTTCAATTTTGTTCGCCACAGGATGATATTGGCATTGGAGCTGTTGTTGGGTCGGCTGTATTCAACATAATGTTGGTGATAGGAGTTTGCTGTTTGGTGGCAACCTCGGTGTGTTAATTACTTTATTTGGGTAAAGTGGTTGGCAATCAATAGTTTACTATTGCAGGCGCTGCAATTAAATTGGTGGCCACTGAGCCGCGATTGTCTGTTTTATCTCATCAGTATCTTCGTAATGGTGTTGGTCATTTACGACGGCCAGGTCACTTGGTAAGAATGCTAAATTAGTCTTTGAAATGAGTTGGGTGATTTGCATTGCTTTAAAATGATTACAGGTACGAGTCGGTTTTGTTTCTTGCACTGTACGTGGCCTACTGCACATTTATGCGTTTCAATCCCGGATTGGAGATTTGGATGAAGGAAAAGTTATCTTGGAAGAAAGAACCAGATTTGGAGAAATCAGGACTGTTATGTTCGCAAGACGATGACCAAAAACGCAAACATGTTGAGGAAATTGAGCCGGTTGAAGACAACTATACTTTGACGCATCGGCCAAAAGGATGTCTGGCAACATTCAACTGGATTCTACTCTTGCCCCTGTTATTAATTTGTTACTTGACGATCCCAGACGTTCGCCAAACACGATGGCAAAAGTGGTTTCCGCTCTCCTTTGTAACGTCGGTCATGTGGATCGCGGCATTCACATATGTCCTAGTCTGGATGATAACAATAATAGGTGAAGATGCCTTTTTTTTTTAAAAAAAAATTGGAAATTTTTTTAAATTTAATGAGAAATATTTTCTTCTGGAATAGGATTTACTTTTGGGATTCCTGACACGGTCATGGGGCTGACTTTGCTGGCTGCAGGTGTTAGTGTACCGGACTTGATATCAAGTGTTGCTGTTGTCAAGCAAGGTAATTATCACAGAACCATGATAAATTTGTAAGTTGATACAAGCATGTTTTAGAATGATATGCAATTTACAATTATGCTGTCAATTTTGCCCAGGGCAAGGTGACATGGCCATTTCGAATGCGATTGGGAGCAACGTGTTCGATATCCTTTTGTGTCTCGGCTTGCCGTGGTTTCTTCAGACATCCATCATTAGCCCTGGAAGTGTAGTTACAGTAACTAGTAAAGGTTGGTCAGCCAATTTCGGTTTGCTAAGCCAAGTTTGTTTGATGTTCGCTTTTCACGATGCAGGATTGACGTACTCAACACTCTCACTCCTGTCCACCATTGTGTTCCTCTTGGTTGCGGCTCACTGCAGTTCATGGAAACTAAACAATAAGTTGGGCTACGCACTTTTGTTTTGGTATGTTGCATTTTTGGTATTCGCTAGCATGTATGAATTGAACGTTTTTGGCCCGTATAATCTGCCCACTTGCCCGAGTGATCTCTGACAAAAACCGTGCAGTTTACAAACTTGCAAGTATTCTCACATCGCTTTTTTACCAGTGCAACTGGATTTCAGATGATTTTATCTATATTGTCATTATTTGACCATGTACATTGTTTTACTATCGTTGCAATGTAATAAATTCTATTCCCGAAATCGAATTGAAATCACTGGGATTTTCTCCAGCTAATTGAAGTATTGCAGTTTATTTATTTATAAAATAAATATTTAAATCGGTACACGGAGGTTTATAGAAACAAATCTTCCAGGTAATCTTCAAATTCCTCATTCCTGTAGGTTAAAATACTTAGTTATTAAATTTGATTGGGAAACTGGTTTTCTGTAACTTCAGTACAGTTTATAACAAACCGTGATTTTTCTTCGATTACTGGCGCAGGACCTTTCCAAATTTCAGCTTCATCTACAATTTCAGTTGTTTCTTTGGGTGGCATTACATTAGCATCTCTATTTCCAAATTCGGTATCTGTTTCAGAAGTCTTTTTAGATTCCAACTCGTTGCTTGATGTGCCACTCTTCTTTTTCTGCTTAACTTGTTTCTTTCTGTAGAAAACGTACAATTTGGAATGAGGAACTGTTATTGCATGACTGTATGCTGTAATCAATACTTACTTGTGTTTATAATTAAGTTTATAGGAGCAATCAGAGCAAAGCCCTAAATTTAAAAAAAAAACAATAGGAATTTTATGTCCTCGAGATACGCAGAAGGCGCACTACTTAAATGATCTTACTTATTTTAACTAGTGCGTTTTTCTTTTCACCATGTTCAAGATAGCCAAAGTTCACTTCCCAACTGCAAAGGCTTTCAGTTTCTGTGCATTTCTGCTCTCCACAGATAAACTGCCCTTTTCCATCAATCACCTCTTGCTCTATTCTCCACCGGAGTGCGATCTTGCAAAAATCAACCATCCCAATCTTCATTTGAGTACATCGTTTTTATTTTGGCCATATTTTTTTCCCTCATTTGAAAACGTTCAATTTATAACCTACTTTCCCTTCTTTATATTTGCTTAGGTTTGCGATGCAGTATTCTTTGAAAAGTTTGTCGTAATACTTTTTAGCCAATCTCTGTTCCCACGTGTTCTCCAAATCCTGATCCGACCACAAAAACCGATGGTTCTCCCTAATCACATCAAAATCAGTCTTATCTTTGCTCCTGTAATTTGATTTATTTGAAAAATATTAGGCGAGGACTTTGGCAAAATAAATATTGCTATGTCGCATCGGACTTGTCTCGCTGCAGCAGTTTTGTAGCTCCCTTGAAATACAGCACGTAGTCGTTTATAATTTTTTTGTGTCTTGAGTACTGCAGAAACATGGTAATTTTTCATTTATTAACAGCTAGTCCTTTTAAGGCATTAAGATATAATAGATTTCAATTAAGAGTTAAATTGTAAATGTACCGCATCTAATGCGAGCAAATGAAACCTCTGCTTTCTTCCTTCCTCCCTGAAATGAATTCACAACTTATTTATACAGAGACAAATACTTGTTTGCATTTCCACATTTCAAGTTTTTTAATTTGGCGTATAGTAAGGCTACGTTGCATTAACAAAATATTTCTTGCATCAAGTTACCTGCTGTATTCCTCATTAAATACAGATACTGTAGCTTTCTTTGTATTAATAGCACTTGGTTTTTTGCTCAAATCGTCCACTTTTTGCCTATACAATTGATCAACATTTTTGGCCTATTCAGTAAATCAATTTTGGGTTATATTTTCAAATTACATATTAAATATACTTTTTTGAAGTGGAAGTACCGGCTTCGAATGATGAATCATAACCTCCACTAGCATGTTCCTAAATAACAGGCAATATATGAAATTAATTTCATCTTTTTATTTACAAAACTGCATTAACCCGTACTATATGAAAATATAATAGGGACAATTTTCAAAAATTTGCTTACATCAGCAATATTAACATTTGCATTCATTTTCTAGTAAACAAAAATGCCACTGAAAACGCAATAGCTGTTCATTTATCTTCTAAACTGTACTATTAAATCGGGCTTGGAATACATATCTTTCTTTCGCAATTTGTGGTGATGGGCAGCGCCATGACAGCGCGTGACGCCACAACCGGTACTCACCGGTACGTATCGTACTGCTAATAATGCTATACAAGTGCATATAGAACATTATTTTGCGGAGCTCGTGGTCAATAATTTCGAAATTTGAAATGGAAAACAGTCGCTATTTGCTTTCTATAGTGAAACAGAACATCAGAAATGTTATGAGGAGTCTGGATATCCCTGTAGCAACAATATGGCAATTTCTGGACCAATATAACGCAACTTTCAAAGAACCCGTGCCTTACCAAAGATTAGGTTTCCAAAATTTCAACCAGTTTGTTGCATCGATTGCAGATGTGGTGACTATGCATTTCGTTAGAGGGGAATTAATGTTGACACTTGCAACTGAGAGAAAAGCCCCAACAAATTGCGTTCCAGAAGAGCCTCCAAAGGTATACCCCTTTTTAAAATCCAATAAAAAGCATTCTTCAATTAGATACTATATTGTTTTATATTTTATATAGAAACAGGAAGACGTTTCGTTAGATTTGCAACCAAAGGTCTTGGCTTTGTTGAACTGGTATGACAAGGGCATTGCATTGTCGGAATTTGGGCAAAGATATGAAAAATTGCACGGCAAGTTGGATCCACCAATTTCTCAGGAGAAATGGCAAGAATTATTGGAAAATATGAAAATTGCGGATGTTAGAGAAAACGGCATGGTTTTTGCTGCACCACCAGAAGCCAAAGCAGCTGAAACAGTTACATGTCAAAATGGCAAGTATATGTCAAATAATTCAGGGCGTTGCCACTGTCAGGGAGAAACCTGGAAAGTCAAAGAATCCCATTTTGGTCATGGAATTTACAAAAAATTAAGCGATAAAAATGACAGAATTTGTAAAAATAGGGAGGTTAAAAGAAAAGTTTGTACAGTTTGAACTCCTTTGGGCCGTCCACAAATGATGTCACACTGAATTTGTTTTTTTTTTTACCTTCCACAGTCACACAATTGTCACATGCACAACGTCTGAACACCCCCAAAATGATATCACAATTGTTGACCACCTCCAGTTGAATTAACCTGTTATAGAAGAGCAATAAGTTTATTTCAATATTAATTTGATTTGTTTTAATTGATCGTATTTCTTCCACAAAATAAACAATGTTGTAATTCCCCCAAAATGACAAACATATCTGCTAATTTATCTGTCAATAATCAATCTACTAATAATTATCTGGTGATTTTCAAGTAATCTGCATGTGTTTTAAAATGAGTGATCTAAGAAACAACTTTGAAAAAAGTGTATAAACTAAATGAGACTAAGAGTGTGACATCATTTGTGGACGGCCCCTAAACGAATGTGATGTACCCTGTGGATTCAAATCGGTTTCAGCATCATTTTCCCGGTTTGAACTTGTTGATTAGAGGCTGAAATGATACTCTTCTTAATAAAAAAATTCAAAATCAGCAGTCAAATATTTCGATCCCTTTTCGATGACGTCATCCTATGCTTTCCATATGGATCTACCTACAAATAAAACGCAAACCGCTTTTGCTAGCCTCGCACGCCGGCCATAGCACAACTGTTTTGCGGGTCATTATGGTCGCATCTGCGTTGGCAACAGTATATACTGGGCATTTTCGGCAATTCATCCAGTCGCAAATCGACTGAATGTGTGACGTCATGATTGGAACACAAATGAACTGGTACAAGGCGCTGACCGCATGAATTGCTGACCAACTTTTCTCGCCTGTGCTCAGTCGACAAGACAAAAACCGAATTGCCGAATACGCCCAATACCTCCATATCTCTATATGGTTTTAGTCTCGCCTCACACTTTGAGTAGCCTCCACTGAATCTGGCCCATAAAAATTTGAATTTATAATGGTTTATAAAACGTATCTATAAATTGCGAAATTGTCTCTAATTATAAGTTATTTATTCTTCCGCGGAATAATTCAACTGTCTGTTATTTAAATGAAATTAATTAACAGACGGAGTTGCGAATTCTTCCTCCAAGAAGAGGACGTTGAGCATGGCTTTTGTAGAAGAAAATGAAGCACACTTTCGAAAAGTAAAATATCACTGTTAATTTCATGTGACTATCTACTTATACTGTATATAATAATCAGTATGTTGGAAATTGAAGTTGCACTCATCCAAATTTAGGTTTTGGTAAACTTCAAATCTGGTATCGAAGCAACAAAGTTTCCTGTGGAGTATCAGGTAATCTATTTAATTGAGTTTGGATTACATGCTGAAGTTATTTGTATTTTTTTATTTTTAATTACAGAAAGTTACAAATGCCATATTGGATTATCAGAAATATGGTTTTAGTGGAATTGTAGATTTAGCAACTTCCTTGCCTGCAATATTTAAGCTGCGTAAGAATAAAAATGGCAAAGGGTGGTTGCTTTTTGAAAATAAAATCAACACCGAAGTTCCTGAAAGAATAAATGGTAATTTTTGCAAATTGATAATAAAGTATAAGGCGCACATTATATCTATGAAACCATCACATTTACGCGAATGTCTTGGTAATAAACACAATTGTAGATTCTTTTATGTGCAAACCAGCAATACACCGTAATTTATTGTGATGTTTAATACAGCTTTAGACAAATCTGGCCATTTGAAGGAAAATACCTGCCAACCACCTGCAGTTTTTCCACTAGTCTCTGATCGAAATGATTGTCCACAAGTGATAGACCAGGTAAAATGGCAAAATATACAGAAGTGGGGTTGTTGAATTGGCCATATTATTTTCAAAAAAAACAAAATACACATACCAAAATTGAAATGTGCTATTTACGCAAAGATGATTGTGAATGAACTCCACAGGAAGCCATCGTGAAAAAAGTGGAAAGCTGGAAATGCTGCACGGCCCCAGCAATAGCACCTGAAGATGCAGTCTTAGACATTTCTGAGCTTCTACTGCAAACTATTCCTTCCGACAAAAAAGTGAACGATAACCTGGAAGTTTACGTGTCGTACGTATACAACCCAGGCTCCATTTGGCTTCAACTTCGCGGTGAGAAAACTTCGATAGCTCTGGATAGGTTGATGGACGAACTGCAGTACGTAATTTTTATTAACATCGCTTCGCATTGCTCTATGTATACTTGCACCTCATCTGCATTTTCGTTACAGTGCTTGTTACAATGGCCCAGATGGGGACTGCTACAAAATCCCGTACAGCAAAATAACTGAAAATCTGAATGTCGCAATCATTTATGCCGAGGACGGTTACTGGCATCGAGGCATAATCACAAAAGTCCACGAAAGAGAAGTTGATGTATGTTTTATTTAAATGAGATTTTGTG
>WWPM01010427.1:0-18663 GCA_023279145.1 Glomeris maerens | reverse complement strand
TATCTCTTATTCGTGTGAAAGGTTAGTTAGGTACCTACAATTGCTGAATACTAGCTGCTATTATATGTCTACATATGCGAAACGTATCTAAGCTTATGTCAATTTAGGTGCCCATACATAACATATAAGATCCCGTCTAAACAGATTAAAATATCAGAAATATTTAATCCTTAGGGATAAATTCAAACTTAATAATTTGTATATTATTACCTCATTACCGATAAAATTGAATTCCATATATTAACAACATAACCATACACTCAGTATAGAGGAACCTCTCACTTACTCTCCGGACGGTCACCTTACCCTAAGTATATACTGCAAGGCTTAAGATTTTATCAGCAAACATTAATTCCTCCTCATCTTGGTATGGTATTATTTGATGAAGATATATATAATTTTTGATTCAATATTTACTCTTAGTGCTTGCTATATGGAGAAAGAGAGCATGTGTTGGACACCATGGGAATTCGGACATACTGAGGCCAATCTCGAGTTTCAATTGGAAATGTTTACCCAATATACCAGGAGAGTAGCTGACCATTTAATAGACTCTTCTAGTTAGGGATCATCCATCAAACAATGTACATCAATAACAACTTTCAGGTTGTTTTACATCAATAATTTTCCAGAATAAGTGCTATGCAGAGATTGAGTGCAATATTCAAAATTAAACCACTAAACGGATGGACACACATAATTTTGGTAAGACAAATATCTACTCTGTGCTATACAAATGGGAATATATAGATTTTGCAAATGTAGATATCCAGTTGAAGTTTCTGCTGGTTTAAAATGGTGTTCCTTGTATACAATGAACAAGTCTGCAAAAGAGGAGCTAGGCTTCTCTTACATAATTGGCAATGCTGCGTCATTATACAGTGTATCTAGGAGCTAAAGCGGAATTTATGATTTGCGGTCAAAGCCTTATATATGGGTATAATAGCAATAAACGTGACGCTCTATTAAAGTAATCCACAGGTCGTATATATTGGGATCAAAATGATAAGTCACTCTCGACTGACAATTTCCTGATATATTGTTACTGTGTACTTCTATATAGGTTTATACAATACATACCCATACTTAAATTGATATATAAATTCCATACATGTACGATATTTGAGTGAATGTACCTATACTTGAATGAATGCCAAGCCATTTTAAGCATGAATTGCCGGATTGTGATTCCGTACAGTTAAAACCTGCAAAGCTGATAAGCTAGCGCATTTGTGCCGAGCTCATGCTAATGGTGGTGCTTCAATAAATATCGTACTAAATTACACAATAATTGAAATAGCAATATTATAATGGTGATCATTATTGGGATTGACGATTAAAACTTAAAAACACGAGCTCCAATTGGAAAATATATCAACAACTATCAATTCTACAACATTGTTTCAGCTCTTGAAATATTAATCACATTACATTAATTTACAGTTTCCATGATATGTATTGTAAGAAGCAATTCAATTCAGATAAATTCTTAAAGATTAGATTCCAAGATCTATAACCTAAATTAACTCAATTTTTATTAACTTATTTACGCCTTTAAATTCTGGAATATTATTTCAATGAAGGTATCAAATGCTATTTGATTTATTAGACTCTATAAGCAATGTGTAATGTGAAGATTAAGATCCATAACCTCTTAATTCTAACTCGGCCATAGTGAGTTGACTAACCAAGTCTGGTGAACTGATTTAAGCACGATATGAAATAAAAATGCAAAACCTCAGAACATAAGTACAAATTTCCCAAGCTACAAGCTTTTTATTGTTTTAAAAGACTAAAAGGTATGTGTGCACACGCTGCAGATTGTGACGTGCGTCAATTATGCATGTCATGCCTCTGCAAATGTAAGCTTGTCTGAAAAGAATTACTGTTGATGTTCTTTTGTGTCGGTATTAAAGAATAAGCAGTTGCCAACCATTTCCTACACACGAGCAACAAAAAATGGTTTTCCTATGGTAATCCAGAAACAACGTAGCCTCATTTTTAAGCTGGGATTTCATTGTATTTTCCATAATAAAAGCACAGGTATACATGCACGTTTATGGCTCGTTCCGAGTTTGAAACCCAGGTCTTAAGTTTGTCTCTCTCGAGTGAGCACCTTCTCCACAAACCATCTGATGCAAGATAAATAACGATTTCCTTTGTCGACTGTTTGCAGAAAAGAAACCCAGAGCTTGTGCATGTACATTTGTGGAGTGCCGTCTCAAGTCTCAACATCATATGGAAAATGGCGGAGTAAAAGGAATGCAGGGGGGCGGAGTGTTGACCGTGTTACAGCTGACCACAGGGAAATCTTGGACCCAAATCCTAACCACGAACACTCGTATATATGATATTTGAGTTTTCCTTTCTTTTACGCTCATCCTCATCTTCCTCCTGCTCCAAACCTCCAACATCACTTATTTGAAACACAATACTTCGATCGCAGATGACAGCATTGCTCGTGTTGAGTGCTGGAGAGCCACGGGGCCTTGGCACACAACCCTCCAACAGAACCCACCAGCAACACTTTCTGGGTGCCAACTACTTTCGATTTCAGTTCTGGCCTCGCCAAGTGCGCTTATTAAATTTATGTCGTGTATATTTGGGTCCGAGTGATGCCCCAAGTGCTTTTGTCCCTTTCTTGCGACGATGCAATAGCCTCATGGGAGGTGTCTTCTGTGAAGAAATGCGATATTGGACGCAGGCATCAGTTGACAACGAATATTTTCCAATCTAATGCCATAT
This sequence comes from Glomeris maerens, assembly GCA_023279145.1. Lineage (NCBI taxonomy): Eukaryota > Metazoa > Arthropoda > Diplopoda > Glomerida > Glomeridae > Glomeris > Glomeris maerens. The sequence goes on along the minus strand of WWPM01010427.1, from coordinate 15,918 downwards.
TACGCCGCATGAACAACAATTTAGTCATCATTTACATTTATTCTGATTCCCAATCAATATTCTGGTTATTTTACTTAGATGCTCTATAGTTCGAGTATATCAAGTGCAAGATAAGAAAACGTATCAGGGAAAAGATTTGCAGGAACTACAGCATGCATGCTCATAATAAATCTCACATTCAGAGTGCATTTGAATAAAAATTGCAAGTGAAAGTGAAAAGTTCAATCTGTACTCTTTAATTCCAGACTGCATGCAAAGTTTTATGCAACACTAACTTTATATACATGCAATTTTGATTGGTAACCACGTTACTATGTTTTATAGGGCGCAATTTCAATAGTCGTTCTGCGGTTTCATATGTGCGCATGACCTCGCAAAATACGGCCAAGTTTAACGGTTTACGAGTCCGAGTTCCACAAAAATAAAGTTCAACTTATAAATCACTTGGTATAAATCTCCACCGAAATAAAATTTCTGCAGGTTGGATTTATGTAGCTATTGCACAACTTAACAGCCAATAACCAGATCAATGATACCTACATGAAGCAGAATTGAAACTTTCCGAAACCAGGGAAAAAGTAATTAAGAAACTCAGTGCTCTTTCAGAACTCTTAGACGTGTTGCATTAAGAATAAGTAATGTGTTGTAACTCAAACAAAATATTAATATCTTCTGCTTTAGTATTAAGTAATACATTAATACTATGCATATACGTGTATACAAGTCCAGGCACAAAGCCATTCAATGAAACTTGCAAATTGGATGAAATAAATAAGCCCCATATCAAACAAGTGCCCAATAGGGACATATTGGGCCTTCATCCAATCACATCCTATCAAAACTAATAAGCATTGCTTGCAAGCACACTAAAGAAAATCAAAAGTGCACTTTCACTTTTGGATTTGTGTTTGTTAGACAAGAAGGGGTATTGAAGCGTGGCCATTGCGACTTTCATATGAAATGAAACGTCTCCTGGTGGCAATTCACACGCCAATCGGCAGACTCCAAGGTATACTTAAGAAGCAAACCGCGGTGACGTTTATTGGGCCACGGGGCCTGGTTGACAACTGTGGGCGCAAAATTCCAATGATTACCTCATTATCGCTTGGCCACCGAAATTAAACATGCCAGAAATTTCCCCCTTTTCGATAAGTGCAAATTGCAAAGATCACAAACCGCTCTCCGCAGACTGCTCTGTTCCAGCTCGATTTCAAAAGCACGCCCAAAGGCGAAATCTAAAATGGTATTGCGCGCATGCGTACGTGTTGCAGCAGTCTAAAATGTTACTTAATTCAAACTTTTTCATTATCTGCCTTATTACAACACATGCACACCGTTCCGCACTCTAAACCCTGGATTTAGTGAACATGCACCCAGATATAAACCAAAGTTTCTGGTACAAATTTGCTTTAAAGATGGCTAAAAATGCACGAATGCAATACAAATTCATTCTTTTAAACGGATAGGAATGAAACTAACATCAAATTACTCGATGAAGTAGGGCAACGAAATTCACATTGCTGTGCAACATAGTTAAAAGAAAAATTAAAGCTATCAAGATTTGAGTACCAATCAACTCGATCCCAATTTAAACTTGTCAAACAACACTGGCTCTAACTGCATCTTACTTTTCAAATTAGTCCGTTAGCAGCTAGCAAATTGCCAGAGAATTTCAGAGCCATCACCCAATGCATTCATTACTGACATTGCTGCGCTTATACACTGAAAAACACCTTTCACTTACAAACACAGGAATCTGGATTAAGATGCCTGTATGCATGGCATTTTCACGCCCCGAAAAATCTTGCCAGCGACGTATAGCAATTTCGCTAAAAATCTTGATTGAAACTATAGAAACAATGTGTATATATATACATATGTTGGAAGGGGGGGGATCCACAGCATCTTGCGCGCCTTGTACACGAAACTAATTGAACACCCTGTCAAAGCAAGGAATTGTGGGCATAAGCCTTCTCTTGTGAGCACGGACAGCTTCGCCAATCACTGCTGCTCTGTTTACTCAGCTCCAGCATCTCATAAAAGACCCCCATGAACCCGATGACAGCACGGCATATATTAGCTCTTCCATAATCCTTTTTTTAGGGGGTGGGTGCCGAAAAAGCAAACGCATCCGACAAAGATTTACGCCCCAAGCACACGATTGGTTGAAGCATTGCAGCTATTTATAGGGGCAGGGATTTAAGAAGAAGAAGAAGAAGAAGCAGGAGAAGGAGGTGTGCAAGATGAGTAGGAGGAAGATGATGATGAAAACAAACAAAAAAAATGTGTTTAGTTGAGCATTATTTGGGCTCATTCGCTTCTAGGTATTTGTACATATTTCTTTCACCTCGCCTTCTTAAAGAAACACCCTCTAATCAATACTTTGATCGTGCTATGACAAAACTGCAGAAGGTGAGGCACCCAAACCCGCTTTTGTAGATCTTAAAGCTGGAAATTGCTTCGTCACAGCTGTTTACGCCTTAGCGTTTCAGTGGTGAGATATTTTCAATGACAGCTTCTTGCAAATCCATTTCCTATTTGTGACAAGAGAATTTTCTTACGAATCTAACTCGCCACAGCTGCTCCTAGCTCTTTTGTTCCAGCTAACTTTCTCCTTTTCCCTCTTTCACTCTCCCTTTTCTTCCTTTTCCTCCTCTTCCCTTAATTTAATGTTATCAAACGGGCTGTAAATTACAATGGTAAAGTAGGCCAAAACTTTTGCCCATTAATGGCAAGGGTAGGGGCATAAACCTTATAAAAGGACGAATTATAGTTGAGAAAGGTGGGTGAACGTGGGAGTTTTAGGGGAGCTATGGTGGGTTACCAACATGCAAATTGGAATGAGGCCATTTGCTAGGCTGCAAACGTGCTGTGTGCTATAGGCCCATTGACTACAAAAGTACCCAATTCCCAATTCGGAGCGCGTCGTACGCCCTGAATTCATATCCACACCAGTTTTGCCTAATTATCAAATAAATCACATTTGCCGCTAGCATTTGCCACTTCTTAAAGAGCGATCAAGTTCGGTTTTCTTGGGGCACATTCTCTTTCATTTAAAGAGGAGCAGGGATTTCGATTTGCCTATCATAGCTATATTATTGATTCGGATCGTATTTTTGATGGCAGAGATGCTGTGTGTGTGAGCGTGTGTTAAGAGAGAGAGAGAAAGGGAGGCAAGATATAAGGAAGAAGCTGCTGGTGTCACATTGCTTCATTCTATACCATCAGATATTGCACCACGAGTGCATATGTCACATTTGGCATTCTCATTGCGATCGCAGAGATCTCACACACTGAATGCATCGAGCAAAATGTAATCATATATAACTTGCTTTCGAAGGAATTCAGCTACAATCGTCTAGACACGGCAACTTGTACATTTGTGTAACTGAGAAATTATCTCGGCTACAGTTGGTGAAACAAAAATATTATTGGAGTTTGAATATTTTAATTGGTATCATATTTTAGAGACATTTGTCTCGTGATGCTCACAAACATATACACATCAGATAGCAGCAACTGTTTTTAAGTTCAACATACGTTTAAATTTACTTATTTCAATCGGCTGCAAAAAAGAAAGGTGCATGAGTATACTACAAAAGAAAATTCAAAATAAAGTGCTAATGCTTTGAGGAAAGTGAAAGAATAACCAACAGCAAAGGGTTCACTATAGTGAAGGAGGTTTTAATTACACCTTCTGGGTTAGCACCAAATGATGTTGGTTTTTCTTTCAACATCTTCACTAGTATGTACAGATTATTTCTGGCAAAATTTTCACTAGAAATTAACGGAATTGACATTATGAGAAACATGAACATCGAAGGTCATTTAATAAATGCATGCATTGATGTAAAAGTCAATTGATTGTAATCGAATTGACTAACTTAAATGAAAAGCATACTGAATTGTATGGTATGTAATAGTTTGTTATAGTAAACTTTAACATTTACAATTTGTTGTTGCAGCAAGCTAAATTTTCACATTAGCAATATAATATTTATTGCCAATGTGTTCAGAAACGACATACTGTATTTTATAGAAATATGTTCGCTCAGAGTGCTATCAATGATGAATTTGCTAAATTTCATGAAAGCAATTGCCAGTGCTAAAAGGATTAGAATTCAACGTAAAATTCATCTCGCGAAAAGTACCAGCATATCTATGTATATACCATCAACGTATGCAATGAAATTTTTGAATTTTCTATATGGTCGATTTCCACGTCACATCCCGGATTATTACGAATAGATCACTACCCATTTCCATGATAAATGCCCGAAATCCCCTTATTCACAGTGCATAATAGTCAAATGTCAGTATAGTACATTGTTTCCAGCTTCGTGAATAGTTATTTGAAAAATTACTTTTATCCTCGGGGCAATTAATGAAATCATTCCTATTTCCTCTAACTACGTTCTCTCTACAGTGAATTTTCTCCAGATATCCACGCTCCTATTAGGTTAAGAAGAAAATCATGTTCATAAATCTTTTTCTCCCAATTTGTCTAATATGTATGTATTGTAATAAAGCCTGCATACATTTTTGTAAGCTGTGGCATCTTTGCATGCAGTATATCTTCAGACTGTCACATACACATGGCTTGGTATACAAGTATGACAACTTCAAAGACTTGAATATGCAAGTCAATCACAACTCTTCTGAACATAACTACGCAACAAATTATTTCCAGAAGAGGGAAGCAACTTAATGCAGTATGTAATCACATTCAAAACAGAAATAGCTAAATATCTGCAAATATAAACATAAGGAACCATTGGTGCATCCATATACCGAAATTACCAACACAGAAAACTATCAGAAATGTATAATTTCCAGCCCTCGTGAACCAAAACAATGCAAAGCCATATTTGCTCATAATCATAATCCACCAGTCATTATTTTGAAAGTTATTTCGCAACAGGCGTGACTTTCATTCCAGCCCGGTATATATTGTTATATAAAAAAGCAAACGTCGCATTTGATTAGTGATTCGGATCGTAAAATGTATACACAACAGAAACAAAAAAGCTATAAACTCTGTGCCAATTCCAGTTGATCAAAATCATGGGATCGTAACGGACATGGGCTTACTTTTTCCAAATACAGGTTATATCAAGTAATGTTCGAAACAAACGAATGAAAAACACAGTTAGCTAGCTTAGATGCGAAATTGCTCAAACACACATATACTGTGTCACAATTCGCTTTTGTTTATACACCGAACATGAGTGGCAATTGAGGACATTGTGCATCGGACAGATAGCACATATGTGCATCCAATATGCGCAGGGATTTTTTATTATAGCTATACGGCAATACATTACAATTGTTTGCCTTCTGTGCATAAATATGGGCATCTTCCCTTGATCGGCTGTAAAAGTTTACGAGTGTCTCAAGCAATATACGTATATATTCATTATGCAGCATAAAAATATATATAAAACCAATTATTTATACGTTCAAAATTGAATGTCAAATGCTGCAATTTAAGCGGACATGCACTGGCTAGATAATAACGATCGATAATTACTGTCGTAAACTTCAATTTGTCATCTTCATTCTAGGCAGCTGAAAACCTATAGCGCATGAATGCAAGGGAATTAAGAAATGAAACGCTACTACTAACTAAAATGAATATCAAATTTCCACGTATAATTAAATCAAACACATTTAAGAATTAACATATAGAGCATCACAATTAATCACTGACGAGTTGTTTCGTTTCAAGAAATCATGTTAAATTTATACATGTCACAAGTCGAGTGCAAAAATCATATTAATTTCACAGAAAATATTCCTTAGTATGTATTATTTAATTAAACTTGCTTTCATTGTACCAGTATATTATGTAACGTTGCATTAACTGGTTCATTGGAACACTTTGTCACAAATACAAAATGATGCAAGACAGAAAATATAATTGAAAATATTTAATCATAGTTCTTGGTGGATTTTTATTAGATGTATTCAAAGAAATCTTTCCAAATTTGGTACTCCGTACTTTTTAAGCAGTGAATTATAAATTACGTCCTTGGACAAGTACGCATTTCTCGTTTTTACTTCATTTTTTACCCATTTGACATCGCAATCTCGATCAGTAGCGGGTCTGTTTTATTGAAAGGAAAGGAAAACAGCGGTATTGAATAGCACCAAGAGCGGAGGAAAGGTGAAACCCGAAATGACAAACCATCCGACCGCCCACATGGCTGATGTCATTAAAATTTGTGTATAGAGTACAGCAACTTTATCTCCCTGTGGGATGCGATCAATGGCGCAACATCATAAATGAGTAGGGCAAAATTGGTTAAGTTCCTGACCTCGACTTTTGGGAAAAATTGCAAGCAGTTCATTTTTTATCTACACGCTTATATATTTGTCAACATGTAGTGTATGCACAATCAGAGGTCATTCATTATAGATATACGTATGCTTATATGTATAATTAAGGTTTTGTAACTTGGCACATTGTAGCCTACACAATGCACATGAAATAACTTCCTTAGCATTCTTCTTACAAATCTTCATAAAAGGCCTACTACGTGCATACACCAATTAAACTGTTACACTTTCTTACACTTTTTCACAGACTTCACATTCTGTGGATATGATGTAACCTCCTTATGCATTCGAATTATACAGATATTCCCAATGTATCTGATATTTATTAGGAACGCATAATGAATGATCAAAGGAAAGATGTTGGGAGCATGAATTATGGATGTCACATTTTATGTAGGTCCTACTTAAAAGCCTAAGCGTTTGGGAACACGGGGTTATAGGAACTTTATGTCTTGTTTTTATGCAGGAAATATACCATCTGTCAGCTTGTCCCTGTAATTCTGCAACACCCTGTATACGTATTGAATATACAGCTGCATAAGTCCCTTACAAAAGTTACTATAATACAATTTCTGGACGGGAGAAATTTACTTATTTACTGAAATCCTGCATAATGTTTTTGCACATGGATACATCATTCAATTCTTCAAAGTATGCCAAATATTGCAAAAATAGATCTTGTGAGAAGAAAATTGCATGTCCATAAAAAAATATTTTCTTCGACTAGGAATCGATTTAGCACCAATTAATGTCGGTGCAACTTGCCTGGTTTCTTCTAGGGAAAGGCATATATACAACATCTAAGATGGTATTCAGTGTATACGGAAGTGCGCTTATGATCAAATCAACAAATACAAATGCAATGTATCGTTTTGCAAATTAATGCAATCATGTGGACATGAAAACAACAGAGGTGCTAAGAGCGGTACCACATACAGTATATACATAAATATATAGTTACATTTGTACATTGCATCGATTCCTTTAATCGATATGAAGCGCGTGACATTTGGCAATAATCTAGACGAATGTATGTATATATTTATGAAACTCACGTCCCAACCTCTCTATATTTGAGGATCGAAACTCATGCAAGTACCAAACACAAATGTGTAATCTACTGCGTCCTCTTTTTCGGCTCCAATTTAATGAAGGTATTATTGGAAAACTTGTGCACGATAAACAAAAAAGGTTGTTTTTTTTTAACGCACTCTCTGTGTACAGGCGTTAAGGTTATTAGTATTCATATTCATAACCCCCCAAACTCAATAAATTGTGACGCTTGTTTGGAATTGCTCAAATATTGGGGTTCATGTTTGCTTGCACAGCCAACAACGGTGGTCATTTTTAACACCTTATTATTGATTAACCTCTTTAATTTAGCCCATGTATCTCCGGATGAAACATGGCACATAGCTATATGAAACTGGACGTTTATATACATATTGCATCGTATACACGAGTGACAAATTGGTGACCGTGTAATAAAATATTACTATTATTTTGCGTGAAACAATCTCCCTGAATTGTGTGAGAGAAATAAACATGAAACAAAACTATTCATGCAGTCTGTTTAACAAAACTTACTTCACAAACATTTGAAGTTGTCAGGACCAATATCTACCATATACAATGCGCTTGTTTGAAACTACTATAACTATATCATAGTTACTAAATATCTTTTTAAATGAATAAAGGCTGTTTGCATGGAACTCACAGAATAAAGAATGAATCCCATATGAAGCTGACATTCTGAATCTGTACCCCAATTCAATAAGATCGATTATTACTTTCGTCAATAAATAATCCAATTTCAAATTTGTTATAAAACAAAGGCTTACAAGCACATTTTGCTTTTGATATACCTCAACCGATCATACAATTAACGAAGTATCAAAATTAATAAGTAATCTGGATACTATTTTGCCGAAGAAAACAGAAGTCTAGCAGAATCACACTGATGAAATAAGACTATAGTTGTGTTGTTATTTATATTTTGGACATTCCTGACATCCTGTATACTCAAAACTACACGCATTTGCACGATTCCGGAAATGGTACTAAAACCAGTAAGAATAATCAGTATTTCAGGAACAAATATTTGTTTGTTCCTCGTGATAATTTGCCTTAATAAAAACAAAGGTCTGTACGATTTTTATTCTGACCCACTTTCAGTGGTTATTTGAGCCAAGTAACTATAACTAAACCAACAAGAGAAGAACCAGGGGCGTGGTTTGCCCCGCCCCTTTCATTCAAATTAACGAATGAAATGCAATGATGTATTTGCGATTGCCTTCTCCTGGCTAGTGATCGCCTACACGAAGCCGCCATTTTGTGTTGGATTCTATCGACGACGAAAGCACCTGGCCAAACAAATGCATAAGCAATTTTTCCTGATTGGGTCATTTTAGCCCCTCCCCTGGTTCTTCTCTTGTTGGTGAAGTTACAGTCACATAACATCATGCAAGTTTTGAAAAATATAATTACTATGCTAGAAATTCTAGCATAAAGATAAGGAACTGTACCATTTACCTTTTCTGCAAATAATTCACCAGGACCACCAGGACAACCATGTTTTCACTTTTTCGGTTTGCTTGGTGGGGGGCAATTAACTGTAGATTCATGTTGTGATCAGTATAGATATGGCTTTCAGATGATTGAAACTGTTGGAGAGAAAAAAAAACAGTGGAAGTCCATGACGAAATGAGATACAAAAAAACTTTTTCTGGCCTTCTTTCAATTATGTCGTAAGTTCAACAAAACCGAGCCAGTAACTAATTGTACCACATATCAAAGCAAATATCGAGCTAATGAAAATACCATTAATAAGTCGATGACCATGCTCACAACTATTATTTTCCAAGCAAATAACGCCGATCTTTCAATGAATATATGATTAAGCTTTAAGATATGGAATAGACAGATAGTTGGATGATCATCTGTCATCCAATGCAGTCGTGTTTAGCATGCGAATTTGCACAGCTAAGGAAATGCACTAACAGAATGAATTGTGAGCTCTGGAGTATTAGTTGTGAAAGATGCACCCGTGAGAGGGGCCAAGCAACACCAACATATATATTTCACGCCCAAATCTAGCGTGAGTGAAGAATACAGTTGTGCAATGATGAATGGGCGGTTTGTAGGGATGAGGCTCAACCTAACAAATCAAAATGAACATGGGCCAGGACGTGGACCGCAGCTTCCACTCAAACAGACCACCATAACATGAGTCATATATCGGCAGCAGCATATAAAAATTCTTATTTTCAATACTCTTATAAAGTGGAACGGGTATAGGGTACAGCAATCACAAATACGGATACAGGGTGTTGCAGAATTACAGGGACAAACTGACAGGGTATATTCCCTGCATGAAAACAAGACAAAGTTCCTATAAACCCATGCCCTCAAACGCTTAGGTTTTTAATTAGAACCTACATAAAATGTGACATCCATAATTCATGCTCCCCGCATCTTTATTAGGAATGCATAATTGTTAAAATATGTCCATTATACATTTCATTTTTTTTTAATATAATGCGGTACACTCAGGTGTAACTTATGTTTGATCACATACTGCCAAATTCATATTTTTACAAAATATCTTTGCAAACGAATTTTAAGTAAGTTTCCTGAAACGAAAACTATTTCTATTGCAGAAAAACACGTGGTTCAATTATTGAAAGGCTTGAAACAAAGCAAAAACAGTAAACATATTTTAGTTCTCTGCCAGGCCACTGGTGTCTCTAGCAGTAGTGTCCAAACTGTGAATCTTCCAGAACGCCAAGCGGGAAATACAAAATATTACAAAGATGCCCATTGCAACGTAGCGCCGCCTGCTAAAACGCAATGCATTCTCAGTTAACATCTCACCCAACAGAGGGCACATCTAGCTAGCATTGCAAGAGTTATCTATCGATTTTTTAATAATTTAATTCCTGCCAGTCAAGATAAAGCAACCGACGACTTGCGTCCAATGATTAAATTCTAATCTTTGTACAACGATCAGCAGACCCTGAACATCCCCTTTTTCGTTCTTCAAAGTATATTAGAAAAATGACAAATTACCCTTCTAAGTCTATACTGTTGTTATTCTACCAAATATGCACATGTGTTATAGGAAACAATTTAATTGTGCAGTTATCATTCTTTGAATATTATTGAATCTATGCTAGTGCGAGTGTTTTATCAATTACATTTCTTGGACTTCACTTAATTCAAGTGCAACATCTAACAATACCACACGCATGACTTCAATTTAATATTCCAAGAAAGTCGATTTCTAGCATACAAATAGGCCTGAATTATACATATCATGTAAAGTATTCATTAATTGCAGCATTCTGTAAATTCTATCTGTGTGCTACACTACATTATCTGGGAACAAGTTACTGATGTTAGTGAACAAAAGATGCTTACACTAGGGGGATTAACGTAAATTATTTCACGGGAATTCATTAATACACGAAATGCAATTAAACTAAAATGAAGATTTCACATGCATTCCGCAAATACAGTCCTCCCTCGATAATCCGGCCCTTCGATTATCCGGCGCCTCCGGTAATCCGGCGTTTTTTGGCCTTCCTCCTGAAATTTATTTAGTAAACTTGTCGGGAGGTAAATAAAAATTTCAAACTTAAGAATTTCTGTACATCCATGCTGATAGAATTTATTCCATTCACTCTGTTTCTATTATTTATGCTGAAATTTTAAATAGTGGTTTCTGCAGAATTTCTGACATGACTGAAAAAAGCTGTAGAAAATCTAAAAATATTTGTACAAAATCTGAAATTCTGAAAAATCTGCAGTTGCAGATGCATCTGAAAATATGTTACTACATTTTCCGCAGAAATCAATGTTTTTCTGTAGAAAATCTGCAGCATAGACAAGTACATCTGTTCTTAATTTGCACAGTTTTAAATTGTTTAACTTCAACCTTCAATACAAATGTGTAACATACATGTCATATATGCTATGTGTACAATAAAACGTAGTTTCTGCTGTTAAAATTCGTCATTATTAGTTAATTTCCGGTAATCCGGCGTTTTCGATAATCCGGCGGTGCTCTAGTCCCATATCTGCCGGATTAACGAGGGAGGACTCTAGTCAAATCGAATTAAATTTAAGTGCAGTTTATGTATTTTACTTCATTGTTATTTTGACGCTTTAACGACAGACCACAGAAATTTGAGCTGAAACCGTTGCATTGTTTATAAAACGTCGATTAGACAACACAGGCTGAATTAGGATACAATTAATAACTGCAAATTGCATAATTTTACATTGCAGAGGCGCGAATCGATCTTTTAATTGTCGAGCAAGAAGAACGTGTTAAAAGAAAAACTTTGTCAACCATAGAAGAATCAATTAACGAATTTTTATTGCTCGCATTCTCATCTTTCAAATTTTCATTAATTCCCAAGGCTTCCTTCTTTGGCAAGCTTTAAATTCCGACATTATACAGGTACATGTGGGAATTGCTGAAATGTTTACTTCTGAAATTGTGCCATTGACAAGAATTCACATCTTATACAAACAATAGTAGTATAATCATTTATGGGAAGCCGATCGTTGGCCAACTGGTGACAGATGAAATATTGATGAGCAGATGCCACCACCATATTGAAAATGTACAAATCCTTTAGGACCTATAGCGCATCTTACACAAAAATAGTTGAAATCAAAGTGCGTGCAAATAATACTATTTGTGCACATATATTTACCTACATAATATTTCCATAAGCTATATAGAGCATTATTGTGAAAAACCTTCAACAGCCGCAGATATCAAAGTTGGTATTTGAAAGACTTGTAAAAGACTACTCTATGTATGTATATCGCATGAATTCAAATCCGAATCCAGTCAAGCAAGAAAAGCAGTAGGTATAAGATGCAATGGAGTAACAGGAGCAAGAATATATCGCAAAAACCAGATTCGTTTAGACCATTGAAAGAGAAAGTAAGCTCCCTTTGGAGTGACTGCATATGAATGTACGCAATTCCTTCAAAATAATGCACACATACAGCTGCAGTTCAGGAAATACGATATGAAATTTAAAAAAATGAACTATATCAAATAGCTATAATCTAGAATTTGGTAATCTGCAACAGAACTCACAGAAGCGTTTAAATGCGATCGACACAGTATTGCTGCATGTTCAAAATTATATATAATTTATCTGCTTTCTTTTTTCATAAAGGTTTTGTTAAATGATAATTTGTGCTAACTTGCAAAAATTTAAAAAAAAAATCATCAGGGCTTCAATTGCATAAAATGAGATCGTTTCTTTTTCCAAAGTTCCCAATTTTACCTGAGATATCGCAACTTTGAAGAATAGTCCTTCCAGTATGTTAGTTTTAATAAAATCACAATGATTTATCGTAAAATAGAACCAGGAAACGACAGCTTTATATGCGTGGTTAGACCAAATGAAAATTTCTGCAACTGAAATGGCATGCATGCACCCGTACTAGTTCCTTATATTGATTAGGTATACACCTACCACATATAACCAATTTGGAAATGGTGCAAAATGAGATGGAAATCGATATGCATTCAAGCATTTGCTTGGATTGGATATTTGTGGGGAGGGCGAAACTGTGCAGATTCTATCGCAATTGCCACTACTACTATACGTATACACCACATGCCACGCAATCAACCATATTAATCAATGCACTAAATGGAATTGCGCTAAATAACGAATTATTGTGCACTGATATAATACAGATGCAATCTGGTAATTCGCTATGTTTCACGCTCGTAAGAATAACAATTTCAAACAAGTTTTCAATAATTATGCATGGGGGGGGGGAAGAATATGCTCACTTGGATGTGCCAATTAGGTAATTAATTTTCTTTTACTCATACTGTATATAGGTATACATTTACGCAGGTCTCCATAGTGCAAATGCACTATATATGCATTAATGGCCTTATTAAAAGAAGAGGGTATAAGGCTGTAAATTCCTGTTGCAATAATATCCATGTTCTTGATGGTCACTAAAGCAGATGAACCGGAAGATGATGGGCGGACAGAGCATCAATGTGTGTACACATCTGAGGGGTGAAAGCACGTTCAGCAGGGGATTTTCCCGTCAAATATTGTTTTCTCCACCATATTTCATGTGGTGGGCTTTACGCCTTAATGTAGCAGGAAATGAAAGCGTCTGGGGAACATCGCCAGCAATGCCAAGCACGCATAAAGCCAACATACCTATAGTATACCAAGAAAAGTCGCAAACCAGTCACTCGCCTTATAAAATGCCATCATGCTACTTTCCCACAACATCCGCATTTTCATTACACCTTTCAAGCTGAACGAGTAAACTTATGTCCATTTTTGGTTCCCGTATGTATTTCCACAACTACATACACATATGAAACTTCCATTCTATACATTTCACTGGAAAATTAACCGTCACACAATCAAAATTGTGCATTCCACGGCCGGTCTTACATTGGATATTGGCTGCACTTCAATCCTTGTTATATGGACATACATATAATATTGTTCTGCAAGCTCGTACATTCTTCACACACTTTCAGTCTTTTTATCTAAACTTATAACTCTTGAATATTTTATTATCTGCACGATTAACTGCACAGAATATTACTGCATAATACTACGAAATATTTCAATTTGTATGGACACTTGCATCTTACCTGACAACCTGAAAGCAATCTCTATTATGACAAAATTTGCATGGAAATTCGGCTAAGCCTATACCATGTAAAATGTATAAGACAAATTTGCAAAATCGACAGATCAACAACTCTTACAAGAAACTGCATTATTTCTTTCACAGAAGGATATACATGACACCATCTAAGTTACATTACTTTCCTCTAAATATCAGCGGTTTTTGTAGTAATGGCCGATAAACTTTATCTTCAGCCACCCTGTATATGATACAGCAATTACCAGAAAAAAATATATACAAAGACTTAGTAAGGAAACCACACATTAGAGAAACAAGAGTCCACTGCACGCATAGCCTATTGGAAATAAAATAGCAATTAGTATATTAAGTGAGTAGGAGTAACCAAATCTTGCATCAATAAGCCAAATACGGATTCGCGTGGACAAATGGAGGGCATGAAAGAAAATGAGATCAATTCCGACTTTTGTAGGTGTGGCTCATTCTAATGGCCACGTGTTTATTCAATTAGTGACCCTGTGCAAGGCTCGAGCTTGGTGTTAAGTTATAAGGGGTGATAAGTGTTTTTTGCCTGTAATATATCCTAATACTGTTTTCACGTATAAACAGGGTGTTGCAGAATTACAAGGACAAACTGACAGGGTATATTCCCTGCATGAAAACAAGACAAAGTTCATAACTCATGTAGGACCTACATAAAATGTGACATCCATAATTCATGCTCCCCACATCTTTCCATTGACCATTTATTATGCGTTCCTATAAAGATGTTTACTCTGATTATATCTCAATCAATGAAATACAATGCAAACACAGATTATAGTTTGCCAAATTTGACGATTGAGCGAAATAAAGGTGCGCTTCGCAATATTAAAATACGAATTACATACTAAATTCATAAATTTTGCTTTCGTTTTTGTCTCCGACATACATGCTTACCATATATTACTGAAAAACAGGGAATAAAAGTCATGCGAGAACTTGAAAGCACCACACAGGCATTTTTTCAGCATAAGTAACATATTTGGCGGTATTAATTATCAAATGTCTTTCGTGGTTTTTGTCATCGTCATCGTTAAGTAACCTTATACGGCGCACCGCATTTTAAGAGATGCACTTATAAAATGACTCATTTCATTTCGTCTGCAAATTATTCCAAGCAAAATCATTCGTGGCACAGTATGCGAAATATACAAACTCTCAGGCTATATTGTAAGCTTATATCATTGTCGGGGATAAAAGTCAGAAGAGTATAAA
This sequence comes from Glomeris maerens, assembly GCA_023279145.1. Classification (NCBI taxonomy): domain Eukaryota; kingdom Metazoa; phylum Arthropoda; class Diplopoda; order Glomerida; family Glomeridae; genus Glomeris; species Glomeris maerens. The sequence goes on along the minus strand of WWPM01010427.1, from coordinate 660 downwards.
AATAATTACGACGACATATAACTGCTGGCGTACTGCGAGGCAACTCAACATTCAGCGAGACACCGTTAAGAAAATAATATGCATATTTTAAAAATATACGTTCTTTTATTCCGTAAAAAAGTAGATTCGAAATTCAATTTTCAAAATAAAAAAGATAGGTATTAAATAAGCAATGAAGCGGAGATGTAGTGTCTGTGTCATGTTTTGCACAATTTCATAAATGCAAATTGTCATAGACAACTGGAAAGCATCATGATTTATTGCGGTGCCAAGTCACATTCAAGCTATGTATAGCTTATTTTTACTGACTTTCCTAAATCTTAAAAGGAATTACTTTCTTACACAACTTATTTCGAAACAACTCTCATCCTGAAATATAAAACAGTCTCCAAACATAAGCACCAAATATTGAATCTAATAATTTATTAACCTCGTGCCAAATGGAATGAAACAGGGAACAAAACACATGCAATTTTTTTAGTAATAGACCCAATAATGGATTTCGAATTACACTAGTGGTCACAGAAGGCCATTTGGGCTTTTAAATAAGATTGTCAGAAGAATAAAAGGACATAAGATCGGAGGAGCAAGAACGATAATGGTGCTTCTGAGCAGAGCATAACCGTGCGGTGCAGTAAAGCCGCTTTCGGGTTGCTTTTC
>WWPM01010425.1:0-13142 GCA_023279145.1 Glomeris maerens | reverse complement strand
ACTGTAGAAATTTAGTTGTACCAGTATATTGTCATGTAATTTATTGGAATATTCTTGCAAGCATATGCTATCCACCCTTCGAAATAATGGGAAGGCCAAATGCTGCGTCGAATTCTAGGAATAGAAGGATTTCGGATGCTCAACTTTGGTTGAACGCACAATACCTACGGGACCGACATGCCGGTTACGTTATTTTCGAGGGCGATGTCATCAACGCAACGTAGCTATGCGCAAATCAACAAGGAGGATTTGAAAAAAAACTTTTATTGAGAAGTTAGATTTCATCATTGCTTATATGGGCATAAGTTTGAAATATGGACTGACCAACAGCCACTCCTGGGTTTGTGCGATCCTGACAAACCCGAGATTATTTCCTTGCGAATGTTGCACTGGAGTCAGATGCTAAAGGCCTGTGATTATATGCTAGCCTACATTCCTGGGAAAATGATTTCTCATGCAGATGTAATAAGCCAACTTCCGTTACCTTGCCCAGATTTCGAGACTCCGAGGTTGAAAGAGGTTCGAAATTATTGGAGGCGCTCGATACTCCTCCGCTGAAAACTGACAAAATTGCTTTGATGACAGGCATGGATCCAGTCCCGAGCAGAGTTCTACAGTGGGATTTGTGAGGATAGCCAGAAGGAAGCCAACTAGAGGAATTTCAACTTTTCTTAAGACGATGTTCTGAAATTTATACTCAACGTGGACGTCTAATATTAGGATATCGTGCAATTGTTTCTCCCAAGGAATGTGAGACTATTTTGACAATGATTCATTCAACACACCAAAGGACTGGGAAGAAGTTTCGTTTAGTGGCTGAAACTTTACCGGGACGTCAAGAGAGTAGTGGGGTTTATGCACTGAATGTCAAAAGACATGTGTGGTGACCCTCGACCCTACATCCTTGAACTTTCTTTATCTCTAACTAGTTTTCTTTAACTTGGCCTGCTGCCAAGTATCATTCTTAACATTTCCTCGAGAATTGTAACTACAGTGAAACCTGTATAGTTGGACACCTGAAAATGTTGGCCACCTGGTCAAGTTGATCACTTTTTGTATGCACAGAATCGCTTCCATAGAGTTAACATTGTGGTGCCCCTGGATATTTTGGACACCTGTCTACCTTAGACATTGGACGGGCAAATCTGCACGAAATGATAGGAAACCTATCTAAGTTGGACGTTTTCACTGCATTGCTGTGCACCTTTAGCTGGGTACACACTAGAAGCGAACGAATGAATTCGGCCAACGAAGGGGTTTGGCCAAATATGATCGCCCGTTTGGCCACGCCCAAATAGATTCGCGAGGCAAAACTTGCTTGCTGTCTACACTAAAGAAACGAATTCTTTCGCAGCCGTTTGTAGCTGCACTTGCGCGCCACACCGTCCACATGTAAAACCGGCGGAACAGGTTTGGGCGAATGTTCGCCCTCCCTTTCCTTTGAAGTACCGCTTCCCGAGCGAACCTTGCCTAAAGCAAACGGCTTCGCCCGAAGGCATTCGTTCGGCCGTACCCATTACACGGAACGAACGACTTTGAACGAAGTCGTTCGCCTTCGTTGGCTAGTGTGTACCCAGCTTTTGAAGTAGCTTTAAGGTCATTTTCCAGATGCACACGACGGCCAGAGACTGAATCCGAGGGGGAGGGGGGTGGAGGTGGAATAATGTAATGTAAACACAGACAGTCATCTCTGGTACTTTTCTGACACAAGTGTCATTAAATACGATGTCAAAACGCAAGCTAAAAGAATTGACTCTAGATCGAAAAGTTAATTTCATTGATGCTGCTAAATCTGGCCAAGTCATTTAGGAAATTGGCAAAAGATTTTGGAGTGTCAAAATCTTCTGTGGCAAATATTCTCAAAAGATCTCAAAGATATGTGGAAGCGTGGCATAATAATATTATTTAAAAAAAAAAAACAATATTACCAGTTATTTTAATAAACTGTAAAAGTATCTTGTTCACATGTATATATTGTTTTTTTGCCTCTTAAGTGTTTTATGACAAATAAAAGCAAATTTTTTTTAATTTTTGTCACCCCTGAATATATTGGACAACTGTCTAAATTGGATGCTTTTTGACTGCACCGATGGTTATTATGCAGAAATCTGCAGATTTTAGTTTGAAGAATTTCTAGAAAAACTGCAAAACATCTACAGAAATCCTGCAAAAAATTGAAATCCCTATTTCAGAGGTTTTTCTGCAGAAAATCTGCAGATTTTAATTTCAATATACTAGTTTTTAACTCTGAATTTTCTACAGGTTTTAATGTTAAGAATTTCGGTAGATTTTCTATACATAATCAACAGAAGTTCCGAAATAGGGATTTTAAATTTTTGCAGAATTCCTGTAGATGTTTTTGCGGCTTTTTTTTTATAGAAATTCTTCTAACTAAAATCTGCAGATTTCTGCATAATAACTTCAGAAATAGGGGTTTCAAATTGCAGAAATTTCTGTTGATTGCGGCATATTTTGATGTAAATTTATTCATGAATAAAATTCATTAATTATAAAATTAGCATGCCAGTGTACCATTTTAACAATGAAAATAACAATATAATTATGAAAGCGTATGGACACAAAATGCTGATGAAATGGAGGTATAGGAGGTACGACAATTTATTTGAATAATAGTTCTTAAGTATTATCCAAATAAAGGCTGGTAACTTTTCCACATTAGTTTATTTTCACATGACAATAGAAGTACTAATAAAGTACGTTTTAAACATTGCTAAAATATTCTGGCACAATTGCCAGATTTGCTGTGCAGAAACTTATAATTACAGTAATTAATTGTAGCTGTAACATGAGAGGATATGCTAATTTTAAATCCTTTTAGGCGTATACGACTTATTCTAATAGCATTGAAATTCGGTACGCGATTTATTGACTGCAGCGCCGCATAGCGACGTCGGGTTGTTTCGACACGGCCGACGCGGAGGCGCCGCGTCGACTCAAACTGACGAAAATCCGGTTGTGTAGACGCGCCCGGGTTCGGCCGGCCGCGTCGGCTCAGCCGGCGCCGAGTCGACACGGCCGGAGGTTCGGCTCGGCCGGTAACATATATATCTCCAGGGTATCTCGCAAACCTAAGGGCCAGCATCCAGCTATCTTGGGAAGCGTGATTAGCACCAAAGCCTGCATACTGTAGTCTGGTATAATGGCGCACAAGCACTCATGTGCAGTTAAATGCAGGCTTTGTTGCTCACCTGGCTTCCGTATCCCTTCAGTAAGTGACGTACACTGGAGATACAAGAGCTGACCTTGACGCTCTTGACCAATGTCACTACCGTTTGTGTACCAAAAATGACCAATACTTTTGATCACTTTACCTCTTCCTATCCATCATCGTTTGCAAGTGAATCTCAATCACAAGTTACTTCCGCCTTCCCCAGCATACAGGGTGGGGAATAAGGAACGCTTTTTTGAGAATAACTTGTGAACGCTGGTAGTTAGGAGCTTGAATGTGAACAGGGAAAAAGATCATTGGCACTGGGCAGTTCCCGTACACCCACCGGAAGTAACTTTGGGCAAGAGCGTCACGGTCAGCTCATGTGAATTTCCATTGGCAACATTAAGGGGCAGAGGCACTTCATGCAGGGAAGTAGATGGGCAGCGAAGCCGGCGTGTCGCCGCACATGGACGCGCATGTGAGCAAGTGCCAAATGGAAGCAGAGGAACAAATGTCGCCTGGGCATAGCATTTATCATGGACATTGATTCGCATGATTCAACTGTTGGGTTGTGTGCAAATGCGGTTGTAATTGTTTAACAATGCTGATGTTCATCTGCATTGGCCTTGTGAAACACCTGACGCAAGATATCTGGAGTGCCTATAAAACATGCTCTCCATGCGCACACTTTGTCACACTGCCCTTCGCACTAGTCAATGTAAAACAGCACTGTGCTGAATTTGGGATGCTCCAATACCTTTCACAAGCTGAGCGTACTGAGGTGGTGTACTGTTATGGTGCTAGCGGCAGGAATACAGCAGCTGTCCATGACATGTACTGTCGGTTGTATCCAATGCGTCAGACACCAGCAGCATCGACCACACGGAGGTTGATAACGCGTTAGGAAACGTCCGGCTCGGTTGCTGACGCACCTCGCCCTGGCAGGGCAAGAACAGTAACAAATGCTCTCAATTGCAGCCTGATTGTAGCCAGTGTAGCCGCAAATCAGCATGTGTTGTCCAGGGCTCTGGAACAAAGCGTTTGGTGCAGCCGCAGATCAGTTCGACGGGTGCTGCGACGAAATCAGTTTCATCCGTATCATGTATTGCCAGCAATCATTAATCCCTGATGACTACCAGGCTCGCATGGATTTCTGCAATTGGATCCTCATTCAGGACGCAGAGGATCTACATTTTCTTTCCCGAATAATTTGGTAAGGCAAGGCACAATTCTCCAGGAATGGGATTGTGAACCGGCACAACATCCACTACTGGGCGAAAACAAATCCCCACTGGCTGACAGCAACCCATCACCAGCAACAATGGACATACAGCGTGTGGTGTGCAATATACGGAGACCGGATTATTGGCCCAATTTTCTATGGCGGTACCCTGAATGGCCGCAGATATGATGACATGATACAGGAGGATACCTTGGAAGCGAATTTGGAGGATGAGCCATTGGCTCTCCTCCCGACGATATGGTTCCAGCAAGATGGTGCTCCTGCACACTACGCTGGCAGAGTGCGGGAATTCTTGGACAACCAATTTCCTAGACGATGGATTGGGCGCAGAGGGTCAGTGGCTTAGCCAGCAAGTTCCCCCGACTTGACACCATTAGATTTCTTTCTTTGGGGGTATCTCAAAGACAGGGTGTACGCAGCACCGGTACAGACACCAGAAGAACTTCAACAGCGAATCCGTGAAGCCATACTTCAAATTCCAACACTAACATTAGCACGCGTTGCCGCATCTCTCCGGACAAGAGCCCAATACCACAGTGCCGCAGAGGGGCAACATGTGCAGCACCTGTTCTGAATGTACCTATGTCATGCACTAGTCAGTTGAATCATGCGAATCCATGTCCATAATAAATGCTATACGCCGGCGACATTTGTTACTCTGCTTCCATTTGGTCATTGCTTACGTGCGTGTCCATGTATGGCGACATGCTAGCTTCGCTGCCCATCTACTTCCCTGTATGAAATGCCACTGCCGCTTACTGTTGGCAACGGAAATTTATGAGCTGACCATGACGCTCTTGCCCAAGGTCACTTCCGGTGGGTGTACGGGAACTGCCCAGTACCGATAATCTTTTTCCCTCTTCACATTCAAACCCCTAACTACAAGTGTTCACAAGGTATTCTCAAAAAAGCGTTCCTTATGCCCCACCCTGTATATTTCAACATATCACAACTCGAACTGAGGAAAAATGTAACACATAGCAGGTGGTCAAATACTTGGGCTAGGGGTTGTATATAATCCGGTTTATCAGATGATAACTAAAAAACTATCAAGTGGCTTGCCCAAGTTTCAACCCTAAAAAGGCCACACGTAAAGACAGTTTCTAATCCTGTAAATGTATCTTGTGCACTTCAATAACGAAGGAAATATATAAATGGCGAACCAACAAGATTGCAGTCGTCACTGTCCAGGTCGCAGGCATATGTGACAGTGGGAGCATAGGCAGCCACAGCATCTGTCCCATTGCGCGTGTCACTAACAATCACATTGTACACAACTCCCACTCCAGGATATGATGAGAACTGCATTCGAGTTACAGGAAGAGATGTCGAAGGTGATGACACCTACGGAGAAAAAATTCAAAATATGTATTACATGAGCATGACAGAATTTCATAAGCCGACAGAACACCACTTCGGTAATTTAAAATATATTTATGAAAGTTGATACAATTTCATATTAACCACGATCCATAGATGATGGAAGTGGCCTATTCCAGAAAATGTAGTTCAATTGGTATTAATTATTTAAGAATTCGTGCACAATTCACATCACATTACAGTACAACAGCAACCTTCCTGCTGACACCCAGCACTTCATTTGTTTAGCTTGCTCTGGTAATCTTACCGGAAGTGCCCGACACGTGGTTGTCACAGCATCACTATTAAACTGTCGTTCACTCATCAACAAGAGGAGGGCAAGGGGTTCAAAGACTCGTGCCAGCAGATCATCCAGATTGCTGACATGTCTACAACCAACAGCATCTGAACACATGGTTCGAAGCCAACACCAAGAAGGCAATGCAGATAAAACTATAATAGTTGTGTCGTGCCATCCCTTGCAATGCGGCGGACCCAGCCCTCTTGGTCCGTGCCTAGCTGAGGTCACTGGGACGTCAGGAAAAAGTTCACGCAATTGTTATTTTATCTTGGTTTATTGGGATGTTTGCTCTTGGTGGGCTCGACCGTCTGCTTTTCACAGAGGTTGACTCGCGGTAGTTAGGAGAGCCTAAAGGACTCCCTCGGCTTCCCTTGGAAGGAAGGCTTGGGGACGTCGTACAAGGAGGCGGGCTTTCCGTTATAGCTTTTACAAGGCGCCTGGTGTCCTCGGAAGAACCTAAATTTGTGGCGGCCAGGGAGATGAGATTCTTGTGGCCGATGTCTTCCAGTCTGCAACAGGAGTTGAAACTAGAGGTTTGATATCTGCTGCAACAGCCTCAGTTGACCTCGGGTGCACCACAGTGAAGACCGTCGCTGGTGTGTGCTAGACCTAAAGTTGCTTCTTCCTGTGCGACTGCTCATGGTGTCTTAGCCGATGGTGACCGTAACGTGGTGAGTAACAGAACAGCGAAGACAGACTCTGGATAAAACCTAATTTCTTTAATCTAGTTTCCTGTAGGTTAATGAGAGTAGGAAGAACGCTGATTTTAGGCTCCTAGAGAAGTCTAGAGGTAGGCTCTGCTAGGCCAAAAGATGCTGCAGGAGGCAGCTCTGCCTGAATTTACAACGAGTTGATGGCCCATGACAGTTTGAAAAAAATCGGAACCGTCACAAAGAAACACCTGAACACCACAAATAAAAAAACAAATCTTAAGAAATTGCCAAAAACAGCCCACTTGTAGCAGTGCACATCCTCAAAACGATTGTCCATGCGCAGGGATGTTCCAGAACAACTTTGCTATACACTCCCATGCAAGCATCTACTGGGATGATAAGATCGGGCGCACATCGGAATACTAATTCTAGGGCAGCATGTCGTTTAGTATGAAGAGAAATATCAGGACTGAGTTAAGATTTATTGGATGTAAAACGAAGCAATCGATGATACAGAAAGTTGTGGATTGTCTGAAACCTTGTAGGATTAGTTACTCGCTTCAAGCTTGCATTCCAGCTTGCTTAAGCATCGAGTTTTCCACAGGGTGTCTCTAAATTCATGGTTGATACTGACAGAGTGCCTTCCCTGCAGAAAAACAAGACATGAAGTTCCTATAAACCTATGTCCCCAACGCATAGGTTTTTAAGTAGGACCTACATAAAATGTTACATCCATAACTCATGCTCCCCACATCTTTCCATTAATTATTCATTCCTAATATTTATTCCTAATAAAGATGTGGGGAGCATGAATTATGGATGTCACATTTTATGTATGTCCTACTTAAAAACCGAATCGTTTGGGGACATGCGTTCATAGGAACTTTGTCTTGTTTTCATGCAGGGAAGATACCCTGTCAGTATTGACCGTGAATTTAGTGACACCCTGTATACATACAGATTCCATTTGCAATGCCCACGCATACCAGCTGATAACATGACAATAGGGGGGATTTGGTTTATCGGGCATGTTAAATCTAATCCAGAAACATCTACAATAATGAATCATAAGTTTATCATCGCATATAATTTGGGAATGTTAATAACGACGTAGTGATACAAATACCAATCAATACATTGCAATTATTCAAAACAAATTGTGCCAAAATGGAAAAAATGGAAACTAACCACTCAAACTGTTTTGCAGTTGCAAGTCTGAAATTTTCCTGAATTTCCTAGGACATGTACAATACCTTTGGCTTTGTAGGTTTGAAATAGTGTAAGCACAATAAAATATCAGGTGGAGCCATAAGTCTTTTTGCTTTTGACACAGTGTTTATGACAGCGGCCCCCTAGGGGACACTAGCATAGTCGGATTGCTTTGGCTTTGGGTGCGCTGAAAAACTTACAACCTGTGCTTGACTATTTGTCAATTCGTTTGATGATATTCGTTTCACCTGTCTTCATTTAAATCAATAAAGATGCAACCGTCGAACCTTAAAACAAGGACAATAATTTGTTTACGAGTGGAAACTTGGAACCAAGACAACCGAGACACTCCGAAAAATTTGTGAGTCCTTTGGAGAGGATGTTCTTGGTCTTTGTACAGTTAAAATTTGCTACAAAAGAATTCCATGGTGGTGATTTTGACCTAGAAGACGATTTTCGACCTGGTCTACCTCTGGAGGTAGAAAGCGGCCAAATCGAACAATTGTTAATTTTAGAACGTTACTTTTGTTGTGAGGACATTGCAGAGCAAAAACTGACTCCCGCAAAACTGACCCGCGCTAAGATCATTGCGATTGGTTGGAAAACCATAGAACATCCCCGTACAGCTCTGACCTTGCTCCTTCTGATTTTCACTTGTTTCGGTCCTTACAAAATTTTCTTTCTGGTTAGAAACTGGCCTCCAACGAAGAGGTCCAAAATAAGGTCACTTCGTTCTTGGCCTCTAGGGGCCCTAAGTTTTGCAAAAGAGGCATGTTTAAACTTGTAGATCGTTCGAAGGATGTTACCACCAGAGATGGTCATTATCTTGATGATTAAAATAATGAGCACTGTAGTCTTATATAGTGTCAAAATTTGAATTAAAAAACGAAAAGACGTATGGGTCGACCTAATATAATGTGCCATTGTTTACAGTACACCTTTTCAAACAAACTAAGAAATGCAGATGGCAAAATCCTGTACTCATAAGCGTAAAGGCACATAGATACCTTTTATTTATTATGCCAACTAGTTTTGACTCTTAATCAGAGTCTGCATCAGGGCAAAAGCCACTACAAATACAGGGTGACACATTTAGTATAGAGAAAGAGTTACAAATGTGTAATATGTGTATACCATAGAGGTATTTTACCTTAGTGAACAACGTTGTGTACAATTGTTAATCAACAAGCTATGACGACGTGATTGTTGAATCGTGGTGACATCTATGTGTAAGGGGGGGGGAGATGGGTTATTGTGTAAAATAAGGAAAAGGTGATCATACTCGCAGTGGTAGAAGTTATATTGTAGGAAGCCGGTTAACTACAAGAGGCAGCAACATCATGTGTGAGGGACAAAGTGAGGGGAAGTTGTCGGTCCAGCCAGCTAATGGGTGAACCAGAAAGGGGGCCAGTGTGGCCATTCAAGGATGTGGTGTTCTAGGATTTGTTGCAAGATTGTTGCATTTTTTAACTCTTTTAAAACCTTACCAACGGAGAACTACAAGACGAAAATGGTTTCCTTTGATGTGGTCTCCCTGTACCCCAGTGTCCCCATATCACTTACCTACCCTCATATCAAATTTCTTCTACACACAAATGGATTTGATATCAAATTCTCCAACCTGCTCATGAGGCTCCTAAAGCATGTCATGATGCAAAACCTCTTTGTTTTCAATGATGTCAACTACAAACAAAATGATAGGTTAACTATGGACTCCCCGTTAGAGCCAATTATGGCTGACATCTTCATGTCAATGTTCGAACGAGATCTTCTGACTAAGTTCCCGGGAATCAAATTCTGATCTCGATACGTCGACGACATTTTCGAACTACATTCGCTCACAGATAGACAACTCGAAAAAATACTAAGCAAAATTAATAACCATAACCCAAAAATACAGTTCAACCTAGAAAAAGAAAACGAGCGGTTTCTAAATTTTCTGGGCTTAACAATTTTTAGGGAATCTAAAGGTTGTTCATGCGATATTTACAGCAAACAGACCTTTATACCTAGATTTATCGATGGTTACTCTGATCACACCCTTTCACACAAACTAAGTTTTACCCATAGCTACATTTTTCGTGCCCTCTCTTTGGAACTTCCCCAAATTAGCATTCAAAAAGAACTCGGTTGCTTACGCAACTGTTGTGAGCTCAATAATTTAGACCCTTCTTTCGTAGATAAAGTCTTTGAAAAGATCACGCGCCGAAATAAAAAACCAAGGTATGTCCAGACTAACCCCTTTGAGACCAGCACCGAAAGACATACCCATCTCCGTCCCCTTTAATCCTCTCATGTCCTCTCGCTCTCGCATTTTCAAGAGGTTTGGAGTCAACGTGAGCTTTACCACAAAAAACACATTGCGCTCCTTCCTACCAGGCATAAAAGACATTATCACCATAGATCGAAGATCAGATGTTTACTGTATCCGATGTGGTGACTCTCAGGGCACCTAAGGTGCGTCCAAAAAGTCTGTAGAATGAACAATTTATTGAATAACATGCACTTGCATTGTTACAATAATTTCGGCAATTTAATACGGTGAAAAGGGACATTCAAATGATGTACTGTCAAATTTTTGTACCATTTCAAACATATTTATTCAAGTTATCAATAAAAGAACGAAAAACGGGTGTCCAAAAAGTCTGTAGAATTGAGTTTAATTCAATGTCTTTTATTCTCACTTGACCTGAATGGAGCCAATAGGGAGGGATGTTGTGGAAAGTTCAACTGCATCAATTTCACTCAACTTCACTCAATTTCATGTTGGTTTCATTTTCTTGGTCCTCATGCACTGAGCATTACAGCATTATTAGAGGTGCAATGCCTAACAACAAGCAGTTCACCCATGATGAAGTGATAAAGATTTGGAAAATGAAGGCTGAAAATGCTACAATACAAGAAATTGCAACTGTTCTAGATAAATCTCAATCTGGAGTTTACAAAATAATTAAGAAAGGTGAAAACTGGCAACCAAAATGTCATCCTGGAAGGCCAAAAGTGACTTCAGACAGAGATGACAGAAGAATTTTGCAACTTGTAACTAATGGATCGTACTCTGTACGACAGACAGCTAATGCATTTGAAAGTAAAATTTTCAAAAGCACTGTTCATAACCGCCTGAAACGTGTTCCAACATTGGTGTACACTAAAATGTTAAAACAACCACCTTTAAAACCTGAACACATGGAAGCAAGATTGCAGTGGGCAAGGGATCACATGAGCTGGAAACAAGAATGGCAGACATGGTCTTCAGCGATGAAAAGAAGTGGAATCTTGATGGGCCAGATGGGTGGGCAAGTTATTGGCATGATCTCAGAAAGGAGCCAAAGACATTTTATAGTCGCCAGCAAGGAGGAGGTTCTGTGATAAAAAATTTGCTCACCTTTAGCGCGTGCGCGTGGGAAAAAAATGGGACTATGTCGAAAAGTCAATATGGTCCCGTGTGCTAGACATGTGGAGCTTTCATTCCGTAAAATAATTTTTAAAATCGGTCAAAAAATAAAAAAGTTGCAGGCAAACAGGCATTATTTTTCGTTCCGCCCTAGTACATACAATCTTGCAACATTTCCCAGAACACCAAATCCTTGAATGACCACACTGGCCCCCTTTCTGATAAACTGGTTGCACTGACAAATTCCCCTCACTTTGTCCCTCACACATGATGTTGCTACCTCTTGCAGTTAACCAGCTCCCTATAATATAACTTCTACCACTGCGAAAGGGGGTTCGGTTCGAGTTCGAGTACGATTTACACCCACTGCTTACAATACTGGCTTTATTCGAACAATACCCGCGGGTATTATTACAAACTTGCTTTTTTGCTGTGGGTATTATTACAAACTTGCTTTTTTGCTGTGGGTATTATTCGAGTGGCGATTATTATTCGAAGGCGATTATGATTTTAAGTACACTGCTTTGTCAGACATTTATAGCAGCACATACAATAGGTATTAATGACGGGATTGTGGTGTAAGCAAGGGGGAAAGGGGCATGTACTTAGCTGAACAATAACCTTCATGATAATGAACCCTAATTTTTCCCAGTATAGAAACAGGGCCCCAAGTTTTAACTTTATCTGATCAATACCGGTTTAGGTATATTCTTGAATTATAAACCAAAATACATATTACACTTCATTATAAATACTTACTTACCTACGGGTTATTTCATAATTCGCCTTGCAATTTATCATTTAAATTGTTTTAGTTTCAAATTTCAGCTGCTGAATGAGGTAATTAATTTGCTGTCATGTTCATTCTTATTTACACTTTACCAAAATAGGATTAGCAATTCTTCTACAAGTTAGGGTATATTTATTTATTTTAGTTTTCTTCACACGCTACCATGTGTCTGCAAAGTACAAACACCTTTATATAGGACTGGTACTTCCTTCCATCCTTTTGCCATATTTAACGGGTGTAAATTACACCAAATATATATCAAATTATACCGCGGGTGCAATTTGGGGGCGGGTATTATTGCAAACTTCCTGGTTTTGCTGTGTGTGTTAATCAAGGGCGAGCATTACTCGAGGGCGAGTATTGTTCGAATAAAACCGGTATATTAGAAAACATGCACTCGGCATTACACAATATATTAGGAAACCTGCACTCGTCTGTACACTATGCAATTAAGGCATACACCCAATTTCATAAATAGGTATGTGGTAGTGCGGCCTGTACTGAGTTTCACTTCAACCCCCACTGGGTGGCAGCTTGGACGGCACGCCCACTATTCCTATTGGTTACGCTTGTTGCGTAGTTACTGCTGTGTAAAACTTGGAAATACCCACCAGAACACAGATGGCAAGCGAGCAAAGAGGAGCGAACAATGGAGAGACTAATGCATCAGCAATAGGCACCGTCTCATGTCCAAGCTATGTTCGTCCGATTTCATAGTGTGTATTCTTGTTTTCATACTAACCTTTGTGCTATGTCTTGGAAATACCTTGTGAAGAAGTTTTTAATTTTGAGTGGTTATAAAACATTTTTAAATGATTACTTAGGTTTTCTGTCCCTACCTAATTGGAAAGTGCAAAGAAAAACTTTATTTTTGACACTGCACACGCAAATGAAAAAATTCCTGTTTGAAATGAAAAGAAAACTATTCTTTGTTTTTCGTTGCCTCTTTATTAATTGGCTGCGAGTGGCCTTCTCATCGCAAAATAAAATTGTAAATACTGCATTTTCTATAAAACGAAAT
>WWPM01010423.1:0-12719 GCA_023279145.1 Glomeris maerens | reverse complement strand
CACGTTGCTCCATGTACCAGTTCTCGTCATTATTAATTTAAGGTAAACACTTCTAATTTATTAATAATAATTAAGCGCAATGCGTGCTTTGTTTGATCTAGGAGATGAAAAGTCTACGTATCAATTTGGAGCAAATTGTAAAATGCATACATTACTTAATTATACACCACCATCAACCTGTATATTTGTTTAAATCACCGAGCTGAAGGCGAGAACTTGTTGGGTTTTGGTTAGGTATACTGATTCAGTATATGTTTTTGACATTTCAGTCATATGCACAGAACTTGCTTCAGTTGCCATAACAACTGAAAGTGGTCAGAGCTTTCGTTTAAAAGCAGAAGGCGAAAATCTTGGCTTCACTTGAAAGTCCCATGTTTTAGGAATCCCCCGTGGAAATCAAATAGGAAAATTGTATACATCTGTACAGCCAGCCAGTGTGTAGGCTTATTTCAATGTATGCAGTGAAGTATGCATTGAAACTTGAGAAGTTCACTTTATTCCCAATAGACCACCTATAATGATCTCTTCTTCTTCAGATCACATTCATAAACAGTTTACATCTATATATACTTTTGAAAAAAGATGGATGTGGGATAATTTTGATTGCGTGCGATCGATAAACATGTATACATTTAAATACAGTTGCATTTCACTCAATAGTTAAAGATTCGTTTTCTAATACTGTGAAATAAGGCGCTTCATGCACCAAGAAGTTGACTATATTTTCAAATTCACTTAAAACTTCTTTTTAAAACCATTCTGATGAGAAACCAGTTTTTTATCCTGGGATTCCCATATAATAAGTTTTACAGACCCAGAGCATTTCAATTTTGAGTTTTCTGTTAATTGTATGATCATTCCAACTCCAACAATGTTTGACTTCTTAAAATGTACACAAAAGAATAGAACAGGCTCAAAAATGCAAGGATAAATGAAAAGAAGAATAAGATTCTTACCTTTAATTGCCAGGTTGTCCTTTAGGAATGGATTAACAAATTTGAGAGTGTTCCCTGTGTGATAAAGTGCATTTTTAATTTGGTGAAAATAGTTTAAAGACAATGTGCAATATGCAGCTGTTGCACCAATCAGATTTCAATCTGTCATGGGAATGTAATTTTGGGATGTGGTTCAATTGCTATTATAGCTAAGCCTGGATGGTTGCACTCACTCACTGGTCGATGCTTACTCAAATACTGACGTTCAGCTGCATGGCTATTCGTATTTATACCACGAGTCCACCAGGTGGCGCTTCAGCTGTCTAGGTCACATGGGCTTTTATTATATTTAAACTGAAATTCGTATTACTTTGCGAATTAATAAGCGGTTTATGTTCCACAATAAACGAACTCTTTGGCACGATCTGCTTACTTTATCTAGTATGCATTATGCTGAGAGGTCAGTTTGATGGAGGATTAATATTTGTTAGCCTGGACATGTTATATGGATTGAAATCTATGCAATAATGCAGCTAATTAAATTCTGCAATGCTCAGGCATCTTCTTTAATTATTAACTTAAAAATATGGAAAACTCATGGGTCTTGAAAGACTAAGGTAATTTTAAATTGAAAACCCAGAATTAATGCTGTTAAATTAGATGTAAACATTTATTTAAGGCTATTGCAATATTTTGAATGTTGATAGACCCAAATGCAAGATATACGTATGCTGAACATGAAAATGTAAATTTGTCCAAACAAAATGATAATTTTTCTATTTTCATTATTAATTAAGCTTTAATGACTGTTGATATATAATTATGTCCTGGGGCGTTAAGTATACATTTTGTGAATGTTCTTCACAGCAATCTGTGTAAATTATTCAGGCAGTCCTTCACTGATTCTTGTTAATTACTATTATCACCCATAGGGCTCCTTCCTGTATATTTGTTATTATAATTTCGCTGATTAGATCCGATGATGCATAATTAGCTTGTAGATGAACAACAGAATACAGTTGGGAAGAAAAGAATCAAAGTCCTAATTAATAACTTTAAGAAAACTTAAATGAAAAGAAAGTGGTGGCTTCGAAAATTATTTTCCATAATGGAAAATCATCCATCTTAAGACAACTCTGTATTAGGCTAAGTGTGATACTACTTGGCATTTCTAATAACATTGCTTAGATTGCATGCCATTATACCAGGTGAGTCATAAGTCCAGTGACGGCCTGTTGTTTTTGTAAATGAATCGTGTAGGAATGGAACTGCACATGGAATGTACTCAGCAGGTTGGGGGCTATCTAACCATGTGCCCATTAGTGACCTTGAAAGGTGGAATCAAGGTCATTGAAACGCTAACTTTGTAATTATTGGCGCTGGTGGGCTGATATCATTTAGCGAAATGTTCAGCACCGTGTTCTAAACATAATGCAGCAAACAGATTGAAAATCGGATAAACAATGCAAAGTGAAAGCAAGAAACATGTTGGCATAATAAAAACACGTTATAGTGTTTATGAGGAAAGGATTTAGTGTTGTTTCTGTCATATGGATTCTCATATATTTCCCCAATTCGAGAATAAACCACGTTTAGTTTGAGGTCTGCAATATGTGTAGAGATGTAGGAAATAAGTAGAAGACGCTCCATTGCTTGTTTGTTGCAAAGCTGACATTGGGATGATGGTACTGAATACTTAAGTTTACCTTTCATGGTAGGCTGAGCCTTGAAAAGCTGATTGAAATTCCTGTAATTCAATGTATGCGTACGATTTGACTGAGTAAACTCTGCACCGTTTCAGTGTGAAAATATTGATCGGTGTTGTGCAGAACTAGCTGTTGCTCCGCATTTCAAAAGTAGCCACTATTTGTTTTTTTTTGTGAAGAAACATGTGCTGCCATCAGATAACACTGAATGATTCCTGTACTAAAAGTTGACCTTTTCAATATGCATATTACTTTCATTGGTTGCTCTTCAGCATGCATTATCAAACTTTTGATCATGAACTCCAAAAATTACGGGCGTAATTTAAACTTGCAAAAACGTATTTAAAGGTGACAACACATACACATACATACCTTTTGATCAGAAACTAGTTTTTATGATTTGTTATGATGATCATATCTATAGTTTGCAATTTTCTTCACATAAAAATTTCCACCCCGTTAAAGATCGATGATGGAGCATCTATCAATTTGATTGTTTCCTGCCGTAGATAGCTGCATGGTCATTACTTGGTTCATTGACAGTAATGTTGAAGCCAAAGTTGGATACATTGCAACTCTCTTCAATAAAAAAACTAAATATTGGCAAAAGAAAAAGTAATTGACAAATACTGAATGCTTAGTTATGGTTTTTGTTCACATACATATATTTCCCAAACCGTAATATTTTTTTATTGGAAAAGTACGAATATGCTACGCAATTCAACTTTTGGATGGTCAAATAATCAAAATATACTTCTGCTTACTTCGCAGATGCGAAAATGCAATTTAATATCAGTCATCCATTTTAAAGTTGAAGTCATGAAGATATTTATTTTTTATTTCCCCATTTTTGCAAAAATTAAATGGATAAAGTTCCACAAAATTTGAGAATTTTTGATTTTACTGTTACTAAGTTATTGGCTACAAATTTTTACTCAAATAGTAGGTGGACCTCCTAACTGAATTATATCGATCATATCTAGTATATAAATATATTTTTGTTATGCGACAATATTTAATGCCTTATTATATACAAATGAATCGATTGTAAATCTTGCGTTTGCATAGTGAGAATAAACCCTAAATCGAAAGAAATATTAATTTTACATTATTAAAGGCTCTGAAATGCGAGGTACGAAGTGATTATTTTGAAAACAGGTCACAATTGCGTTTTCGCCAACAGCATAAAACTATAATGACCCAATCTGTTCTCATTTCAGCGAAAATTTCATCCCGCAAAACAAACTCCTATTTTTATACACTGTAAGTACTAATATAGCCACATGCAATATTCATTAATAAAGAGCTGCCCCACAGCAAATCAGATCAAACATCTCCATGTCCTTTGGCTTTAATTTCCCTACACAAAATTCAAATCCCTGAAGACGGAAATGAAATCTGGAAGCGTTCGCATTAGACATCATATAAATCTGCATTGCGTCTATCGTGTATAAACCGGGATAGGAAAATTGTAAATTGTAATAAGCAAGTGCTGAGATTTGAATAAAATAAAGAAGCTGCAGGTGGAGCTACAGAAAGTAAAAGCTAGGAAAGAAATTTTGCAATTCCTCCAGGGAGAAAGTCATTAGATCGATAAAATTGCTACTGCAGATGATGATCACGTGGTAAATCTAAGGATCCAGCAGCTGCACTTATTGCCTGTGTGGCATTTATATATATATATCTACGTATTAGGCAATAACTTCTCCCTATCATTCACAGCAAATGCTCGTATTGCACACCTATACTGCGTCTTATCCACTTACATTTTGCCATATCCGACTCCAAGAAAAGTGATAGGACCAAATTTGCAGACACAAATCGGATTTTTGAGCTGTCCAAGTGTGAAAGAAAATATTATAGGTAATGGTATCATATGAAATAGGGGGAAACCTTATCCCTTCTCTCAGTTAAAGACGAACTGACAAGATATTTTTTCCATGTCACAAATTGTTACGAAATTTGTATAAAGTCATTTGGGCCTAATGTCCCACCAAGTTTAAGAATTTTAGATATTATGGTTTCTGTGTTATTAGTTGCCAAAGTTTATCGGAATTAATAGCCAGTTGGCATAGGCTGACCTTCTATGTGAACGATCCCCGACAATATAGGAGACACATTCTTTTAAAACTTGAATGCAATAGGAAGAGTGCACTGTATAGATCTTATAGCCAAATAAGAAATGTAACTTTCCATATATCACCCATAAAAAATTCAACTGTAGTTGTATTTCTGAATTGAATTTCATACAGTCACATCATCCCAGAAAACTAAAATCTCAGTAAATCTGGCATTTTTGAATCGATTGATAGATCGATACGAGCATGGCACGTGGCCAAGTGACACAAAAGGCATCAATATTTATTTTACAGTAGGAA
The DNA here is from genome assembly GCA_023279145.1 of Glomeris maerens. NCBI lineage: Eukaryota > Metazoa > Arthropoda > Diplopoda > Glomerida > Glomeridae > Glomeris > Glomeris maerens. Next base: position 7,700 of record WWPM01010423.1, on the reverse strand, counting down.
TCCAACAGATGGGTAGAAGTTGAGGAATTTCTGGAAATGTACACCAAAAAACTTGTTTGCAATATTCATCGTCGTATTCACGTGTATTTTGACTTGATGCGTACATATTAAAGTTGCCGCATACACTTGATGTCTGCTGCCAAATCTTCACTTTTCTTTAACATATATGTAGTAACTTTTATTTTCCCATCTTGAAGTTGTACATAGCGTGCTTTCAACAAAAGTCAAGACAAACAATAATAATATATGTAAGGACCCCAATTTAAAAAGTTGCAATGCAACTAGCAAAATCCAGCTTATGTCTTAGGTCTTATAAGTAAAATAGCGACTGACTCAATAATATTATAAATAAAACTATCGAATTTCAACAGTGTAACAATCTAAAGCACTGTTTGCAATGGTGACTTACTGGTACTGTATATTATCAGTGGTTTATGAAATGAGGGAAAAAATCGTTATGAATATCGATTCTTTAAAAAACAAAAACTCAATCAAACTTTTAAAAATGCACTCAGTTTCCCATATTTTCTCAGTTCCAAGTTAATGATCTTTATACCCAAAAGATCAAGAATTAAGTAAGAAACAAGTGAGAACAACAACATGTGTACGTAAATGTGCAATGGACGTGAATCCCTTCCGATAAGGTGTTCCAAATACTGTTCCAATTTATTATTTGTTTTGTTGTCTGTAGTCTTGTTTCTTAAGATTGTAAATTAACTTCATTGAATTGTCCAGACCTAAAATAAAAGTTCGCAATGTACGTACGTTACATGCGAGTGCGCATATTCAACGTGGAAATTTGCACAAAAAATAACTCCACGTTGAAATAGTATACTGAAAACTGTTTGGTTTTTCTAAATAGCTTTATACATTTACATTGTCACCCTCCATTGTCTTTTATGCTTTGTAAAATCCAGTCTTTGAACTTGGATATACGCGTGCAAACTCCCGGAAGATTTGGTTCTCCGCATCCTATGCCCCAACTTATAATTCCCGCAAGGAACCAACGACCATCTTCTCCTCGAAGTTGCAAAGGGCCTCCAGAATCCCCCTGCGTATCGAAATCAATATCGGTTGCATTATAGTATTATGGCAAATTTTAAAAGTGTTCTGTAATATTAATAATAATACCTGGCACGAGTCACGGCCTCCCTTTGCGAAACCAGCACAAAGGAAGAAATTAGGGATCACTTCTTTTCTTCCGGCTGCTAAGAACATTTTCTCACAACTCGGATTGCTCATGATTGGCACTTGGACCTGTTGCAATACCGTGGGAAGTGTTCCACCTGGGAAACAAAAAATCTCTGCTGTCAGTCAACAAAAATTGCGGTTCAGCATACAACTTTAATGTGGTGAAATACCCAAGTTTTTGTTCAAAAAACACATTAGTTATGAAAATAAATAGTAATAAAGTGTTAAATACAGATTGTCTCATAAATGGCCAATGAAATAAATGAAAAAACCCCCACTTTGTGTCATTTTCCAGAGTTTTGTCAAGTATTGTTTTTTTTCAATTATTCAGATATTCCATAACTGAAAATTATCTTTGCCAGTTCATCTAGAAAGTTGAACTGACAATGTCTTGTAACGTGCCCTGAATTTTCAAAACATACAAATAATATGGAAATATAAACAAATTATTCACTTGAACATAAATTTGTTTATGTATATTTATTAGAACATAAACACAATACAAACCTTCTTTGATTCTTCCCCACCCGGTAATAGTTGCATTTTCGCCCACAAAGTCGTAATCGCCTTGCGGAAGGCAAATAGGAGCAATATTTGGTGCCGACGGCAAAGGGCTGTCTAACCTCACAAGGGCCAAATCGTACTCGTAGTTATCGGCATTGTATTTTGGATGCACAACACGTAGTTTCGCTCTCCGCTCTTCGTATGGATATTCCTCCCTGGAAGTCGTCAAATTGTATTCCCCGACTCTTATTCTGATCTGGGGCAGGAGCAAACTGAAGACAAGAAGGGCAAGAAAGCGCCATTTGCAAGTGTTATTGAGATTTACAAATTGAGCTTTCAGCAATTGATCACGTACTCGGCAACGCAGTGACCAGCCGTTGCGATCCAATATTCACTCAACACGGCTCCTCCACACCTATGCGTGCTTGGGAATCCGTAAAATGGCGTCCTTCTCACGGACACCTCAAATATTAAATCGTACATACGAGCATTAAAATGGGTGCAATTATATGCAGTTAATAAAAAATAAATGCAACCTGCCAGGGCCAGGCTCCGAAGCGAGCACCTTCGCCGCCAACGATCCGCATCTGAGGCATTAACGTTGGAAACCCGCATTCTGTGATGTTAAAAAGTAACATTATTGACTACAAATAGCTGTGTTTACAAAAGTTTGTTTCTTTTTTATGAGGGTGATGCGTTGGAAATTGTGCATTGAGAATTCTAATATGATATATATATAAAATCAGATAACTTGAGACCAGGATGAAACTTAAGGCAATATTTATCTATGACCAAGGAATACTTAAATGGATGTGGTTAATATGTCAGTAAGTCGTAGTGTACTATATTGGACAGAGATAAATAATATGTAAACACAGCAAAACAATTGTCTCAAGTTATGAGGTTTTACTCCATTTCAAATATAAGACTACTTTTTGTATTCTCAGAATACTGGCAAATATTTTTATTATATGCATCTGGACTTCCTTAAAGTTTCTAGCAAATTTTTCGGCACAATTAAGGAAGTTAAATACATAACCTAATTAAACACACCCAACTCTATACCTCTAAAAACCTTTGAAGGAACTTTTACTGGTGGCAGAGGTGTGGTGGGAATTTCCGTTGAAATAGTTGTGGATACAATGTTTGCCGTTGTTGTTGCAGTTGTTGAAGTTGTTGAAGTGGGAGGAGTAGTGGTGAGTGATGAACTTGCAATAATACTGAAAGTAGAGATGATATTTGCATCCGTTGTAGAAGTTGTAGTTTGTGCTTCCTCATCTAGTGTTGTGGCACTCGGGGTAGTATAATTATGTGTAGAAGTTGTATGCAGTGTGTTGTTCTCAATACTTGGAGATTTTGTGGGAATTGCACTGTTACTAATTCCGGTAATCAATTGTAACACGCTCACTACCGGATTTGCCACTGGGTCCACTGGAACACTGTCATTCAGAATAAAGTTGGCAATATTTGCAACAACTTGTTGCTCATGCAGTTGTTGTTGTTGTTGTTGTTGTTGAGGCTTGGACGGTGAGGATCCCGTGTTTGAAATCACTGTATTCTGCGAGTCACTATGTCCACAGCACGACCCAATAAGGAAGCCATCTTGGCAGGTGCCAAGATGGCGGCCGTCGCTTTTTATGCAATCCCATACGAACATACATTGTCCTGTTGCTCCTTTCAATGTGCAACTTTTGGGCTCAATTCGCATAACTGAATCTAATATCACATTAAGAAAAATGGATTCAATATCAGTATTTCATAACATTTGTCAACAAATTGCTCGCATTTAGTGAGTTGATATCGATGGAATAGCAATTCAAAATGGCCGCCTTAGTGAGGCACCTAAATAAATTGCATGTGAAATAAGTTATGAGTCTTCCACATTAGGTCCTCCATTTTTCATGAGACTTCATAATTTTATGTGTAGCGAAGAGAAAAGGGTCAATTGCCTGATTCAAATGAGTTTGTTTGAGGGTACAGTAGTCCAAAATGGCGTCCTTAGTGAGGAGCCCACTGAATAAGATGGGATTCTTACTCTTTAAGGCCTCCATTTTAATGGGTGGAGACAATAATTTTGTATGGGAGGGGGCAAACTATGTAGTACTTTAGCTTCTGGCTATTTTTAGGTGTTTTCAAACTGTACATCGGCTTATGCAAATCAAGTAGGCGGGGCGGGCAAAGGTCTTTTCACCGAGAGACTTTTAATAGTTATTTTTGATGCATTGCGATTATGTACGTACCTAATCTGGCAAAAAGAGCTACAAATCCGTATAAAGTTTCAGTATGGGAAAATGAATTTTTTAGTTTCAGTTCACATAGTTAAATTTCTTTCTGCTAAGATTAATTCCTGCTCTACATTTGGTAAGAAATGTTATTTTTTTCAAGCTTACTGGAATTTTGTTCGTATTACATCGCAAATAATATTTCATTTACGAAGTTGTGCACTTAATTTCAGAATTACTAAATTAACAATTTTTACTTTATTTTCACAGTGAAATCAAGAATACAGTGGCAATATATGTTCTTAGTTTGAATTAATTGCCTATTGGGATATAAATGCAACATCATGGTGACGTTTATATACAAGGACCCAGTTAGTTTTTTTTAATTCAGGGACGACTCGTAAAGGACGTCCACTAAAATGCGCATTTTTGATACCAATCCTATAAAATCAAACTTTATCTTTCCACAAAGTCATCTTTTGTTCAAACCATGCGACAATTCGATTGAAATGTTATCATGGGCAGTTATTGATTAATGATTTGTAGATAAGTCGTAAAAGAACAATAAATTTCATACAGCAGAAATTTGAATTCATTGTTGCTTTTTTACGAAATTTAGTCAAATTATTAACACATTTGTGCCTAACGTCCAACCAAATTTCACAATTTTTGATACAGTATTACGGTTTCAGAGTTAGTATTGGCTAGCAAACTTTATTATAATTGGAGGTTCGACCTTCTATCTGAAAGATCCCCATCAATTTAGGCCCCGCCCACTTTTAGAACGTGAACGACGTAGTTACGATTGGAATAGTCAACTGTATAGAAGGGGCTTCTTGATACTGAGAAATATTCTAAATTAGCTCCTTGAATAATATCTTTTATTCACGTTTAGTTTATTACAGGGAGTTACAATTTACCCCAAATTCTTACATGTTATTTAATGATAGTAGTACATTTACTTTTTGTGTGTAGATAATCTGAAATTGGAGTAACATACATATATACAACAAGTGAAGCATTGTTTTGTTGCGAAATATGTATAACAGTGGGTGTTGTTGCAACCTTGACCTCGGACGAATAATAATACTAAATGTCCCACTTCTGTCAGCTAGATCTTGATTTCGAGGAATATACAGTACTATCAGATTGTTATTATCTTGCGTGGCACCACCTGTAAATTAGGTCTGTGGGTTGTGCCCTGGGCCACCACATAAGATCATTGAACTGAACCTAGCTTAGTTTTTCTGTCACAAAACTCGACAACAAAATTATATTGTGCAGTTAAGTGAGGGACATCTGCAAGGAATAAGTGGGGCATTGGTACAGTGTTTCAATATTGTATAATAATGTACTAAAAACTAATAAGATTTTACACTGTGTGAGTTTTCGTTGTGAATATTACAATTGGCAATCAGAAAAACTCATGGAATTTATAAAAATTAAAAAACAATCGGAAATTTGCTCTAAGTATTTCTTTAAAAAAATCAATATTATGAAAACTTGTGAAATTTGAAGAAAATTGAAGACAAAAATATTGTCACAGTTGGATCACGGTCAATATTCCGAATGAGTTTGGTAAATTAATGTAATATTTTATATTGTAATGTTTAATTGAAATTAATAACGTAGAGCTGTTCAGAATCTTCATTTTATTTTAAAGTAAATGTCGGATCTATTCTGGAAAATTTTCTTTGCCGGAACTTCATTAGTATTATATGTAATTTAATACCCAAAGCAGACTTGGTTAATTGAGCCGATATTTTCGCTCATTAGGATCTTGACTTAACACTGGAAAACCCCTTTTGGGTCGTTGGACACTCATCATTGTTACAGGCAGATGGCCCTTTTATGCCTTTCCACTTTTGTCAGTTTGGACTAGTTTCACTCGGTTCTATTTGACAATTTATACTTATCTCGTTTGCAATTATTGGATTAGAAAAGATTAACTACGATGATGGAATAATTGTAAAATGAATTCATTGGTTTTAAAAATGTTTTTTCAACACTTATAGGTGGTTTTTGAGGTGATTGACTTGTGTACTTTTTCTTTTGAGGCAAAAAAAATGATAAAATTCCAGTAATGAAATGCATGCAGGTGAAAGTTCAGACGTTGTAAAAGTTCTGTATGTAATAAAATGACAGAAGAAAGAAAATATGTTATGAGTACATACGCGTACTTTAGCAATTTAAATTGTGGGGTCAACAAATTCAGAAAGTGGGAAGGAATGACACTGCTGATGGAGAAACTTCAATAACATGTATTGATCTATTTATTTATCAAGTTGAACTTTAAAAATTGAGTATCGTGCCTGTAATGAAAATAGCAAATTCATATTCCTACGTTAAATCATTATTATAATTACCAATGTTCGATTTTAATTTTTAATGAATGCGCTTATATATCAGTATTTAAAAATAAGATTTTATCAATAAGAATTACATCAGCAGTTGTTTATAGGTCAAATATAAATCAATGTGATTGTTATTATCTAGTTTACCAGCTCAGATTCTGAAAATTCCTTCAAAAAACATGATTTTGTTGTTTATAAAAATTTGAAACGCGAATAATACTTGGTACATTTTTTCATATTTAATTAGCACAGTTTCTGAGAATTTTAGTAGGGCAAATGCTGTTTCATCCAGCCCCGGTTTCTGGCAAAAATGCCACTGTAGACTTGTTTGAAATGACGAAGGAGGAAACCACGTTATGTGCTATATAGTAAAACGTCTCTAGTGATGTTCAGAAAGGTTGATTACCTTTTTCTGTACCTCTGTAAAGGTCATATTGGGGTTTGTTGGCCGCAAATGCCACGGCTGCTGTGGCCAACACGAGTAATAACAGATTGTGACACCTGCAATGGCAATAATTCAAACAAAATACAATTAAAAACCACGAATAACCGTTGGAATAATTGACGATTATATTCTTGTATACGGGCATAGCTTTGAAAGGGCAACGCCCTTTTCAGGTGTGAAACTCCCAATGGCAGGAAGCGTGAAATTTGTGTTAGGAGTGGGGGTCACGTGACCGACTGCCTATCGAGTCTATGACCCATCTTTCCATGTATGTTTCCTATGCAGAGGGGGGATTAATAGGTCACCGGTTCATATAATGGCAGATCGATTTTGCTCCATTGTATTACTTTCTTTTTCAAATAGGGCATTGCACTTAATAAACTAATGTGAGCATGTTATTATAATACAATACACTAATAATTTCCGATATTCATTGCACTTGAATCTTGAAAATTGATGATAATTTTGAAATTCTGATACAGTGATACTTTTCTTATTATAGAGTCGTTATAAATATTAAGGGGAAAATGTACATGTATACCCCCTATTTCAGTTCAACATTGCATTAAATCCTGATTGGCTTTGTTTTTCACTCTGCGATGGAGAAATATGTATACAAACCCACCCTATTAAGAGTATCCCTGAAGCCTATAAGGTTTAAATTTTTACCAAGATGGCTGCCCTGATGTGCTGAATAATGTCTTTTTTGCTCATATCCATTTAAAAGTCTAATTTAATACAAAAAATTGAACGGAACTAGACTACAGGTTTGTAGTGATGTATGTAAACGTCGATGTAGTATGTAGTATATGCAATTTTCTTGGTCTTAATGGGTATTAGAAGCATTTCCGGGCAAAATACGAACTCTTCAGTTGGTCGGTGTTGTGTGTCAGTGAGTGGGTTTAGCGGTTAAAAAAATGCATGTTTTGCAAGTGACCTATTCGTCCCCAACACTGCATTCCTGCCATTTTATATATATATATA
>WWPM01010416.1:0-16197 GCA_023279145.1 Glomeris maerens | reverse complement strand
AAGTTATGTGTATATTTTTGAAAAATAAAGCTAATAATTCTAATATTTTTGAGGCCATTTGTCAAATGGAAACTTGTAGGTCTGTTTATAAGGGCAATATTGTTGTGCACACAGAGGGAAAAGTGGTAAAAATCTGTTGGAGGAATGTGAAAAGCGGTCTATAATCGATTGGGTGAGGTGCAAAATGTGAAAAATGACTTTAAGTCGAGACAATGACCCGGACCATGACTAACACTTTAACATTGCTGTTAACCCGTAATACACCATGCCAAGCTTTCAAAGCTTTAATCGCCAAAACGTGATATTTCAACCTGTACCACCTGTGAAGTGAATGCTGAGGACTATTATTACTCAAAAATAATTCAATTTTTAACTAGAATTTTGATGGAAAGTATCATAATCTTTTGTTTCGAAAGGTTAAGTTGTTTCACGGGAATTAAATCCGTATCTTAAATGTTAATATAAAGATACTTATTTAACACACTTCAAGGAACAGAACTTGTTTCATGAAACTTAACTTTCTTTTAGATTAAGGAATACGTGTTTATGTATAAATAATTGAAATCATGCATATATTTATATTTGAAGTTCACTTGTTGCATTTTAAATTGTAAATACATTACATTGATCATCTTTGAAGTTAGTAATCAAAATGTGACGTCTCCATAAATGTAGCTAATAAAACAAGAAAATGAAATTATAAAACTCTAAATAGAACATGTTCAAAATGTTAGTTTCCAGGAAAATTTGAAATCATTACGACAAAATGTCGAAAAGGAAACGAAATTTACATGGGAGTTTTACAAAGGTATTTGAAATACAATATTTACTTTATTTGCAAATGGTGGAGCACTTGAAGATAATAATAGAGGAATTACAAATTAATAATCTTGTTTTAAGTATGCAATCTTTGATAAGAGACACGCCCATTTTGGAAGCAAAATTCCGATTTTCAGGATTTACTCAAATTTACAAAAACCAATATGAATTACTACAACCCTTGGCCAAAAAGTATTGGACCACAGCTGAAAAACAGTTTGCTTCATCCAAATACACAATTTATACAGGGTGTTTCTAAACTACAGGGACAAACTGACAGGGAATATTCCCTGCATAAAAAGAAAACAAAAGTTCCTATGAGCCCATGTCCCCAAGTAGGACCAACATAAAATGTGACATCCATAATTCATGCTCCCCACATCTTTATTAGGAACGCGTAATGAATGAATGATCAATGGAAAGATGTGGGGAGCATTAATTATGGATGTAACATTTTATGTAGGTCCTACTTAAAAACCTAAGCGTTGTCATTTTTTTGTGTGCAGGGAATATGCCCTGTCAGTTTGTCCCTGTAGTTTAGAAACACCCTGTATTGATTGGATCAAACTTGGATTAAATGAACCATGAACCAATCGGCTGTTGAACCAATTAGACAAGGTGAAATGCAGTTATATTGTGTGTATATGTTGGGCTTCTTTGCATGGTTTTGGATATCATGGGGTGCAATGCAGGAAAGCTTTTGAATGAAAGGAAATCTGATTTTGACATTTCAGCTACATCGGTCCATAACTTCCCTAATATTGGTCCGATTTGATTTCTGTTTTCATAGTTATGCTCACAAAGGACCCCAGAACACTTCTCCAATTGCAACTACCTGCTTATCTTTAATACGTATTAAAGAATTTCAGGTCCTTATTCTGTTTAACGTATTTCGCTGATCTCCCGAGTTGTAAGAACCGAAAAGACTTTGTGGTTCTCCCTGTATATAGTTACAGAGATACTAATAAGAAGCTAGTATACATATAACACTGCATCTTCCATCTTGTCTTTGGGGTTTGTGACTCTTTATATAAGAGACAGGTGTTATTTTTGTCTGCATTTTGTGCTGCTGCCATCAAAACATGTTTTGTCAAAATACAGTTACAAGTTTTTGAAGCACCATATTATTCAAAACTAAATTGGGATGACCACTGGTCTCCTTGTCCTTGAACCCTAGCCAAGGACATATTAGGCAAACAAATGCATCACTTTGTAGTACATACATGAAGCCGGGCAGCACGAGAAGCATAGCAGAAAGTCGCAACCGGTGGCGGCCATCTTGAATTCATTTTGCGGTTGTGAGGGCAAACTTGACCTCAAACAACCTTTTCGAAAATGAATCGTTGACCTCTCAGGATTTTTCAAGGGAAGGAGTAGAAGGGGGTGAGAGGAAGGGAAAAAAAATCACAATTTGTTTTGAAGAAAAGGAAGATCGTGCAACTGAGGGTTGAGGTTTGACATGTGAAAAAAGTTTGGAAAAATTTACTTAAATATTTAAAGGGTTTTAACTTAGTGCACTCTCGTCACATCAGTGTCTTAAGACCTGAGTGTCGAAGAAGAAAGTGCGGATAAAACTTTCACTGGCCAAAAGAGCTATCTATACACAACATTTCCAGGTTAGCATACCCATTTGTCCTAATATTAACTGAATAATCTGCGAAGAAACACTATTAATTATTCCAATTTTAACTTCATTATTTCAATCTTCATTATTTATATTGGTTAATTATTAAAATTGATAGTTCGGCATTGTCATTATTCAGTTAGTATAATTTACAGTTTAATAATACACTTAAGATTAAAACCAGTTTGCATGCGAATATATGAATTTTACACAGCTGCTCCCAAACGAAATGGAAGTTGCTTTTCTGCACAGTCAAGTTCACATTAATAAGAATTTTTACACTATTAATTTCAGGGACTGTGTTATACTACATCAAATGGCTACACTCGCAACTGTAACTGTTATTGCCGTCGTATTTTGCGGCACAATCTCGGCACAAAGTGGACTCATTCATGGTAATTGCAATTATACTTTCACTGTACAATAAGATACTGGAATATTTGAGCTCAGCTGATAAAACGAATTTAATATGCAATTAATTTCAAAATTAACGCAATGTTATATACTCATAAAATAATAACCAATTTCAACAGTTTACTGTGTTGTTGTTGTTGTTGTTGTTATTGGTGTTAGTGAAATGTGATTTAATATAGTAGAAATTTCTGGGTAAGTATTCTTACTTCACGTCCCATCACATCACACGCGTGATGCACGCGCAAACTAATCAAAATTTTGCTATGTTGGTTTGCACTGAAATAAGGTATATATTCATTGGGGAATAAATAGTCCTGATATTCATTTGAAAGGGCAGAATATCAGGATCATAAGTATCAATTGTAATTGTTTTACGTACACTATGCACGCGAGAAGACGGTTCACGCGTATGAGCATCAGCACGATACGCGTGAAATCATTACAGTGCGAATGGTTAAATTATAGTTGGATTGGTTGCAGGTGATAAGGAAATCACTTGGTACAACAGCAACAGATGCCGTAACAGCAAAAACCGCGAAGGGCGCTGCACATCGTTCGCCCAATGTTTCCGAGACAGCCGCACCAAAATGCCCAATATCGCCGAGTACAACGCGGGCCAATACTCAGCTTGCGCCTATCCGCAGGCAAAGGGCCCATCGTTCGTTGGTGTATGCTGCACGGCCCGTTACCCTCGGCCCGTAATCCCGGGGCCCGGGTGGCCTTTCGTCGTGTGGACCACACCGAAAACCTCAACCGCCGCGCCAGCGAAGCCGATGACACCGCCAACTAAACCTCACACTTTCCCAACGAGAAGGCCTCAAACATATCCACCTAAAAGACCTAGCATTCCAACGCAGAGACCTCATATTATTCCAAAACCAGACCCACCACCGGCTGAAGATGATGTCATAGCTCCAGGTCCCATCACTGCAGGTAAACTATAGGCCTATAGACAATCCACTCATCCACCTTGCTGTAACTGCGACCAATTGGGCCTATTGGGACTATATTGTTCAAAAAGTGAATCTGTAATTAGTGGGGTTGGACAAATGCTTTGGGTGTATGTGTGAGTTGATATTTGTCACCGCCCACATTATGTGCTTTTTGTAATTTTATTAAACACATTATATATTAAAGAAAGCAAAATATTGTGGTGTTTTTTTTTAATTACGATTTAGCTTGCGGCCATCAACGTGCTGATTTCCGTGTTGTTGGAGGGAAAGTAGCTGGTTATTTCCCATGGGTGGTATGTATATACAACATTTATCCAAACATTTTTAATGACATTAATTAATTCAGTAAATTTAAATTGGCCAAACTAATTACGACTGCATGAACCAAATACTTACTTATAAGAGCATTGAAATACGTGTTATACCCATACATTGTTACATTTATAACTTAACTCCCATCCCTGAATTCTTTTAACCCACTTCTCCATTTTGAATCCTAAGACAATAACATTTGGAAACATGACAGACCTCCTGCAGGTGAACTTCAATTGTTAAGGACAACAGCTGGTTCAATGATGTATTAGATTAGGTTTATTCCCCTGTTGTTTTAATATTTAATGCCCACTTTTTTATCATTAAAAGATTATCCTTCAAATTCACGAGGTCTACTTAATACTAAATACAATTGATCTTTTGTTACATGTTAGGCATCTCTGCACTTGCGCAATAGGCACTTCTGCGGTGGCACATTAATCGGCCCTTACCATATCTTGACAGCAGCGCATTGCGTTCGAGAGTAAGTGGAGTTTTGCTTAACACATCAAAATGTTTAATTTTAATTTCCATGGTATAATGTAAGCATAGTTATAGTTAAAAGGTGAATGGGCATTGCTTTTGAGGTGCCCTGAAAAGGGCATCATATGAAAGAAACAATTAAAAGAAAACTAACAACGCTTTTAGTTTTTGAATCCGATAAGTATTTGCGGAGATATATTCAGTCAAAGTTTCAGTTTGTATCAACAGGCTTGCCATACTTGTCAACTTCATTTCTCAAATATCTCGATGAATATGCATTGGAATCAAAAACTAAAAGCGACAATCGTTTTCTATTAGCAATATCTATCGCAAAATGTCGTTTCTAGGGTACCTCAAAAACAAAACCATTTCATTTTTACAGCAAGATCAACGACTAAATAATACCGTTTCCTTTTCTCTCGCTTTTCTTTATACGAAAAGAATGTAATGGCATTTTCTGTGACAGTTATCAACCGGAAGACCTGATTATCCGATTGGGTGACCATAACTTGACGAATAACTCGGACTACAATCACATTAACGTGAAAGTGGCCGCGATCACAGTCCACCCTAATTACAACTCTCGCTTCACCCACAACGATGCAGCTATACTAAGACTTGCTTCTAAGGCTCCTCACAACGATCACATCCAACCAATATGTCTGCCTGAAGTACAAGATGGAGACCTTGCCGGGGAATCGGTCAAAGTAATAGGATGGGGCGCCACACGCTTCCGTAAGTATCAACAAATCTCACGTTCCTCCGTGAAATCAGCGCAGTGGGTTGCGCGACCATCTCATTGTCTTTTTTATAAGATCACAAGAGTTAACACCACTACTGAGTAGATTAAAACAATTTTTGTTCATTCTTTATCTGCTCCCGTTTTGGATACAGGCCCATCCGTACAAGCTGCAAGGTCTGTGAAAAACCGTGTTTCCATTCGGTAATGGAAATTAATGTAACAACCTAACTATTACAGATAACAAACCAAACTTATCATAATATGAAAGAAGAGATTCCAAGCTTTCAGAATATATATTCAAGGTTTTGGTAGCTCTTAGTCAAACTTTAAATAAAATGGACTTGAACTTGGCGAAGTCACAATGCCAAATCATCGTATTCAGGAGGCCCAAACTATAAGTTAGGTCTTCAGATTCCAAGCTGAATTACTTCTTTTCTCTGGCAAACTATATTTAGTAAAGTTTGATGTCGTATATTTAAAAAGGCTTATGTTTTCAAGTCCTTCCTAACTTTTTATCGCGATTAGCTTCGGAAATGTTGAAATTAGACCTTATTCAAGACCAAATATACAGGGTGTTGCAGAATTACTGGGACAAAGTGACAGGGTATATTAATCAAGTTAGTATGCTACCTGCTGTTGAAGTTTCATTTTGTGTTTCTGGGTAGTTTAGGAATTATGAAAATTCAAACTTTCGAGAAAACGCACGCATACGACAAAACAAAAATTCATTTAGGCTCTCGCGATGCTCAATTGATGCGTATAAAGTATATACCTAACTGCTAAAAACAACTAGTATTCAGTATTTGTGCTAACTCTTTATGATTTCATGTGATTTCACCGGGAATGACTCGGATTCCTAATTACCGAAACACATAATTGTACATTTATGTTATGTACAGGCGGCCGTTCCAGTTCTATTTTAATGCAGAACGACTTCACAGTTTGGTCCATATCCGAATGCAAGAAACGCTTCCAAAGGTCCTTTCCGAACCAAATAACAGAGACCAACATATGTGCAGGAGGCACTGAAAACGACGCATGCAATGTAAGTTATGCAACTATAGCTCACTTAACTGCGACCAAGGTCCAACTTTCCAACAATAGTTTCCTAAACACCTTGGTCACTCTGCTATATTTTTATAGGGCGATTCCGGTGGCCCATTGATGTACAGAAAGAAGAACACCTACTCTATAGTTGGGATCGTGTCTTGGGGAGTTGGTTGTGGTCAGTTCCACTACCCTGGAGTGTACACTAGAGTGACGTCATTCCTGACTTGGATCCGAGGCAATATGAATTTCTGAAGTGCCTATTTAAAATTGCCAAACTCAAACACAGGCACTTAAGGGGGCCAAAGGGTTTAAAAAAGGGGGCGATTGTTTCATATCAAGAATTCCAGGTTGTTATACGTTTGTGATTCGTTTCAATATGTATATAATTTCACAATAAAGGCCATTTTGGAGTTGAAAACACAGTTGTAAGTTATTATATAGTATAGGGTGCTTTTTCCATACGGTACAAACTGAAACCGGTGATAGAGGGCACTAAAAGAAGCATTTATCACCAATGAACCTAGGGTCCAACGTTCACCATTAAAAAGTTACAAGGGAAAATGTTGGAACAAAATGTGACAAGATTTAAAAAAAATTATTACACTGCTTCACAGTAATAACTGCTCAAATGTGGTACCATTACAAGTAATGCAAGCGACACATCGGCAAAGCATTGATTGCCGCACCCTTTCCAAAATGCCTAGCATGTCATTAACACTGCCTGCAGCAGCTACAATTCTGGCGACAAGATCCTCCCGAGTCCACTGGAGTCTCGCACGCTAGGGTCTTCATGTGTCCCCGTAGGAAGTAATCCAGGCTTCACAAACCGGGAGATTTAGGAGGCCAAGCCACTGGGCCACCTCTGCCAATCCATTGTGCCCCATAGGTAGCATCAAGATAATTGCGCATGCACACCCGTGCGAAAATGGGCAGGAGCCCCATCATGTTGGAACCACATGTTTCTACGAATTGCCAAAGGGACTGTATCCAAAAGTCGTGGCAACTGTTCCTCTAAAAAAAAAATTGGTATGTTTGACCATTTAGTCGTGCAGGAAGCAGATATGGACCAATCAGACATTTTCCCTTGTAACTTTTTAATGGTGAACGTTGGACCCTACAGTTCATTCAACATAAGTTTGGAAAGATGGCGGCACGCTCTGCCCCTTTACAAACGGCCAACCACGCTCGCCAGGGAACGGCAGAGCGTGCCGCCATCTTTCCAAACTTATGTTGAATGAACTGTAGGTTCATTGGTGATAAATGCTTCTTTTAGTGCCCTCTATCACTGGTTTCAGTATGTACCGTATGGAAAAAGCACGCTGTATAAGCTACAAATCTAATTAAAGCTGAACTGACAAGGTTTTCTATAAGGTATTCATGCAGAATTTCCGAGTTTTAGCAAGACAGAACTCAAGTAATAATTTGTTTAAAGTAATTCCAAAGGAAGTCACATAGCTTTACTTTGAATTTTTGTATTGTTCTTTAGTGTATACTTCAGAAAACCTTGTCAGTTCACTTTTGAAGATGAGATAAGTGAATAAACAAGCTTCATAATATTAAAGGAGTCAATTGCAACATTAATCAGAATTATACAGCAACAAAGATATGTCATATCTTATATACAAGTACACTGGAATATTTTAAGATGCTCTGTATAATAGCAATAAAAGAAAACAGTTCAAATATGTGGTTCAAGAATATCAAAAAGTTCTTTTAACTGCATGTGCACAATAAAGTGCAGTACTTTATGTAAAAACATGCTTGTTCATCACCTACTTTTTTGTTTATTGCATTATGTTTAAGGGTTTTTTTTTTTTTTCTTTTCTTAAATTCCAATGTGTCGTTACACTGCATAATACAATTCCGGCTTCTTGGAATGCATTTCTTGAAAAACCCAAACTTGAAAAATCAAACTGAAGAAGAAAAAAAAATTGGAGCAATCTGCTATTGGTGTAAACTTTCTCTCAATTCGTCAACCCCTTGCAAGACGTTCAAGTCGTGCATGGCTCATCTGAGATTCAAACTCCTCCCCAGAACACAGTTCTAAGGATGAAAGATTGTTGCGTTTCTTACAAAACAAAGTTACTTCAAAGAAACAATATTGAGGGAGAGAGATCGCACACTGACCACAACCAGGTAATCCGCCTACATACCTATTTTCTACCGCATTCATCTTATATAACACCGCAACAAATGAACATAAAGATTTACTATATACATTCACCACTTGCGCACAAAAGATAAAATTCTCGTTTTTCAACTATTCAAATGTTTACACGCAACTATAACATTAAACCATAAATTTGTTGGTAACAATGCTACTTACCTTGTCAATGTATATATATATATATATTGAATTCTGATAATTTGCGAGTTTTATAACAATGTATATTGTATCATCAAATGCAATCTTATGATTACTGGTTTATACTTTCAGCAAATTTCAAGTAAAATGAAGTAAATTCTGTGCAAATTGTCAGAAATTTCACAGATTATACTCCGATATATCGATCAAACGAGTGAAACAGATCATAATAGTATATTGCAAAAACTTCTTGTTCATTTATAAGGAGTTCATATCGGTTTCTGAACTTGATCCGCACATTATTACTTAATCGTCACTGCAAAAAGAAAAACAAACAACCCGTTTTGTGGATTTCTTTAAAGTTCAACATAACGAAAACGAAAACAGTTAATTTAATATCTTCTTCGTGAACAACACTTCACTAACCATGCATGTGAGGCCAATTTTGCCTATTTTTCGTGTGTGTGAATTGAAGGTTAATATAATAGTAGACATTACATCTTAACCCCCTAAACGAGATCTTGACCTTACCCCATTTTTCCCGAACGGATTTTGTGTCATACAATTGTAGTTCATAAACCCATTTCCCACGTTTTTGACTTCAAAGGGGGTCTTATACCATATCCAAACCCAAATACATTTACGAACTGATTTCAGATATTTCCCAGGGATTCAGTTTGGATAATTTAGGATTCAGTAAAACATTTCTTCAACTCCAACTTTTTATATCATCCTGAACTACAATTATGAAGCAATTACAAATGGCAAAATAAAAGGTCCTCATTTTGAATTTTTACTGACATCTAGGCACTGATACTGTCCAATTTGATATGTCACACTATACATTATTGCAACAGAACAATATATACAAAAATAAAAACTGCAGACGAAATAATGAAGCTCAATTTGGGATTTGAGAAAACAGTAAATACAGGAGTTTGCCGAAATACGATGTTTGACCTCTGCAAAATTGAAATGCGAATACCAACTTATTTGCTGCCTATATAAAAAGCGGTTTCTTCTTCTTCTACTTCTTCTAGGAAGAAGTTAAAAAGATTATAATTTATCAAAGTTAAGGTCAAGCCCGGCAGGAAGTGACTTGCCTAAAATGTGAGGTGGATGCCCCCTAAATAAAAATTCTCCCCAGAAATTTATAAACAATCAACAGACACCTACATACATACACTGCAGCAAAATGTTCCTTTCTTTTCAATTAAACTTCAAGAAATTCTTGATGATATTAAATAAATAACCCCTTTTATATACTAGTACTCCTTCAGCATCTCTTGATTTCAAACTGAATTACATTTCCACAACTGCACTCAACCGAGGAGAAAATACACATTTGCAAATCATACTTATTAATCCGGTTTACAATTTTCTTTTTGGAATTCTTGGTCTCCTTATAAGAACAAGACCACTAATTATAAGTAATTGCCTATTATGTTTGTTTTTTTGTTATTATTAACAGGTTTAGGGCCTACTGCACTAATGAATTGGCCAGTGGCATGGATTTTGGCGATAATTATCGTCTCCCACATTCAAAAACACAGAACGCATGCAACATTTTTGAGTAAATTCATAAGAGGTAAGACGTTTCACCTTTGCCAAAGCGAAAGAAAAATTATAGGTAAATGCATATTTTAAAGAAAAAGAAAGTTGGGGCGAGAAGCCTTGCAGGAATATCACCCAAAAGAAAAACACTTTCTGGTTTTTGCATATTTATGCAAATCTTACAACTGCATTATGCTTCTCACACAACCCTGCAAATGGTCGTTAAAGGTAGCCACAAACGTATCTCTACAGGCAATCCTCAAGGCCCAAACCTTAAGGATTGCCTGTACACGTGTGTGAGTTACCTCCTCTTTGTCTGATTGGCTGCAGTGCGAAGGAACCGGAAATAAGAATATAGGGTTACTTCCGGTTCCTTCTTCAAAGAGAGCGAGCGATACAAAGCGCACTGACCAATCCTAGCGCAAGCGTTTCGATTGTAACCACCCCCACTTTGTTGCAACAAGAGGATGAATGTGTCTAATCCCTTTAAAGGGTTAAGGGTAACCAATTTCTCGCGCAGAGTTACATCGCAAAGCCACAACGCTGAGTTACAACGCGCCCAGCGGTCACTGCGTGGACCGCGCGGGTCGCAACGGCACTTGCATACCGATCGGCAAGTGCTTCCAAGACACCAGGTTCCCCCATCTGTCCGGCTGGAGGGAATACATCCTCGGCACGTACGACACATGCGTGCTTGTCAGCGACAAAGGGCCCTTCCACGGCGCATGCTGCGCCACGTCGCTCAACTACGCCACGCAGCACCTGCAGTGGCCATTCTTCGAATGGCCACCCAGGATACCGAGCTACCCGGTAGTGGACAACGTCCAAAAGCCTCACGGGTCACGCATGCCTCAGTGGCCACCTTGGATGCTCGCCTTCCCAACTGCCGCGCCAACCGTGCCAACGACAACGACTGCCACGATCCCTTTCGCCAAGTGGCCCCCGCCCTTACCGGGGTTACCGCCGGGTTGGCCCGGGACCGTACCCGGGTTGGACAACTGGCCACCGACCCATCCGCCGCTTCCCACTCACCCTCCGCTGCCTACGTACGAACCCGAAACCGAGAAGCCCGTTCCGCCAAGCCAGCAACCGCCGACACCCATCACGATAACCCTACCACCGTTCTTCCCTCAGTTCCCGGACTTGATCACGCATCCTCCGTTCCCTACCTATCCAACTTACCCTACCCAGACCATCCCGCAGATGGTCCCCATCTATCCCCACGTAACCTCTACGAGCGCTAGGCCATGGCATCATTGGGAAGGGGTAGCACCGGGAACCGACCAGCAACCGGAGCACGCGACAGGTGAGAGGCAGCCGAATGCCTGACCCTAAATCTAATATATACGAGAGAGTAAGGTCTCGTATGTGTTTCATCATCTTAAAGCTAGAACATCCAGCTATTTTTCTACATAATTGCTACTTTGGCAAGCCTTAAACTTTACTGGAAAACTCCTAGAAGCACAGATGATGCCAATGATGTCACTACCACCTCATTGGTTGAACTATGATTAATCTTTACAGGTTGCGGGGACAGACTGGTTACTTTCCGGATCGTGAAGGGAGGTCCTGCCGGGTATTGGCCATGGATGGTTAGTATCACTGCCTATGTTAGATGGTATGTTCTATGATGTTCAATAGCTAGCTATGGATGATAAGCACGTTCAATTTCTACTAGGCTGGGCTTATGGGAAGGCGTGGACTGTTCTGCGGAGGATCTCTGGTCAGCAAGCAACACATTTTAACGGCAGCGCACTGCGTATCAGGGTAAAAACGCCAGATATATCCTAGATAACATGCTAAAGAGCCCCAATTGCATTGATTCTACTAAAAGTAATCTTAGTGTTTCGAAAGGGAAAGTGTATCCTCACGCGCCTAAACAAGAAACAAGTTAACGCGCAAAGGAACACCGCATTACAAAACATTGTTTTAAAAATACTAGGTTAAGTGCTTCGGACATAACCGTCAGGCTGGGGGATCACAACCTAGACGACCCTAGCGACTTCACGCACCACGACCACACCGTCGAAAGCATCGTATCGCATCCAATGTACAACGCTAACACCAACCAGAACGACATCGCTATCCTCAGGCTATCTTCAAGTGTTGCGTTCACCAATTACACAAAGCCAGTGTGTCTAGCCAGCGATGGGAACAGGACGTACGCGCAGGAGTCGGCGAAGGTTGTCGGTTGGGGTGCAACGCGACACAGTAAGTTCTAAGCCTTTTTTCAGCAGTGTAATGGGCTAGATCCCAGCATTCTGATTGGTCGAAGACTACGTACACCTAATCGCTTGCGATATTCGCATGACAATCTTTAATCAAGGGTGTGGGTGCTGCTGCAGATCTTCTAAGGCACAGAAGGGATGTTATCTAGATACGCACACTGCAGGTAGCACAAATGATCCCAATGATGTCAGATATTGACCGTATAACCTTGCTGACCATTGAACCGTGAGCTATAGGCTACTATAGTGTGGTAACCAATCAGAATACTGGGAAATGGTCAATCCCTCTACCGAAATGGGGTTTAGACAATTACAGTACTGCTTCTTTTGTGACAAATAGGAGGACCAACATCAAGGCGTTTGATGGAAGGCAACTTTGCGGTGTGGTCAACGCAAGCGTGCAAGAATAAATTCCAACCAACCTTCCCCAATCAGATATTTGACACGAATATATGTGCTGGTGGAAGTGGGAAAGATGCTTGCAGTGTAAGTTGTTCAAAGTTTCATTGTTCCTAACAATGGCATTTCATTAGATAGATGATTCAACCACTTACCTTACGGGACAACTAGCATGTGAAACACCCTAAATGTTGGATTCTACTGATATTAACCTGAATCGTTTCCTGTTTTTTTTTTCTTAGGGAGATTCTGGTGGCCCTTTGATGGTTCGTGATGGGAAGCATTGGATACAGATAGGAGTTGTGTCTTGGGGTGTTGGGTGTGGGGCTCATAACTACCCCGGGGTTTACACGAGGGTCTCGTCGTTTGAATTGTGGATCCGCAATAACATGGTTTAACGGAATCAACCAACTTGTCGTATATAATAAGATTGTCACCGCTTCTTTCTTATACGTATGTCTGTATATTTTGTACTCGAAATCTTTAAATTACAAGTTTGCCTATCTTTCGAGTCTTTGCATCCGTTAGTCTTCTCGAGACGCGGTCGTTAAAGCGTCGCATTTTGGCTCGCGATACTTTTATTGTTATACACTTTTTTCTCGAACTATACATATTAAAAGTATCATTCATTTGGATCTTTGGGAAGAGATTTGTCATCGATTCTTCGGAAAACGGCCAGAAACTTATCGCCGCTGTTCCGAGTCACTTTCTTCCCTTCTTCGGTGCTGTTGTATATTTCACTGACTACGATGTCCGATTCCTTCAAGAAAACGTTGCAATTTTGATTGCTACTTATTAGCTGAGAAAGCGATTGCAATGAACTTGCCAACTCTTTCTCGGGAATCTGTTCGAACAAGGGATGCTGCGCGATATGAACTACCATCCAATCGTACAACTCCTTCACGTCGGTTATGGTGTACATAATACCCTAAATACGACAGATTTTTAAGATTCTAGCCGCCATCTGCATCTTGTTTATTGTATTAGTAAGAAAGACTTACTCCGACTTTAAGAACGTACGCGTAGTCCGCCAAAAGTTGCGGACTGATGATGCGCCACTTGTGTTTGGATTTTTTGAAATGCGGATCGGGGAATAGGAAAAACATTTTGCTAAGCTGTAATACAGATCAAAACAGGTAGGTATTTTGTATGACGCTGCAACGGAGATTGAGATTTGCACAGTTTTCAGTTTTCCCAACAGATGGCACCGCATGCACAAATGAAAAAAATATCGTTTTGAAGGGGAAAAACGAAAACTATTCATTGTTTTTCATTGGCAATTTAATAATGGGCTGGAAATGCTTTTATTATCGGTAAATAAAATGGTAAACACTGTATTCTCGATTAAACAAAATGAATATACCGTGGCGCCATCTGTTGGGAAAACTGGAAACCTCGCAAATCTCAATTATCTCAATTGCAGCGTCATAAAAAGGCCTATATAAACTTCGTTTCAATAGAAAGAGAACATTTATCTGATTGGCTGAAAGTTACACTTCGAATGTGGGCGGGGTACTGCTACCAATCAGATCGCTTGAATTTTCCCTCCACATTACTGAGACGCAGTTTTAAAAAAAGCCCTTTGCGTTTTGTTGCTGTTTTTTCTCAAAATTGCTCAACTTACTTGTGCTTTGCGGAAAAAATTCGGCAAATATTTCATGGCATTTGAACGAATGCAGGCAATATTCTCATATTTCCCCGCATTGTCTTTGCGAAGCGCACTGATCCTTTCTTGAACGTAATCGGAAACTTTCACTCTTATTTCCAATCCGAGAATTAGAGTTTCCGGAAATAACGGCGACAAAGAAACTAAAACGGTATCGAAAATAAGGAGCTTTTCTTCTAGTATTTTTTGAAAGATTTTCGATGTGGGTAGCGGTTTCGATTGGTAGTTTTTGCTGTTGCTGCGCCATTGGAAAACTACAGATGGAACTACCAGCCGGTAGCGGTTTCCGCTACCGCACCTCATGAACTGTTCAGTTTACATACCGAGAAGCCCGCCATAACCGCATCCAACGTCCACAAATTGCACTTGGTTATTTAACGGGTCGTTACCTGACGGGTTGTTAACCAGTTTCGGGTAATGGGATGACCAATCCATGTCCCCAGGATGGCAAGGACTTTTGTTTTTGAAAACCACATGTTCCAACCACGTTACTTTAATTATTATTACAATAAAATCTATATTATACCACTGAAATTCTCCTTACTATTCGAAGCAATGATCTGCTCTCGGATTGGTGTGTGCTCGCTGTCGAAAATACTTCTTTTGGGGTAAAGGCATTATTACTGGACTAAAACGCGATGAAATGCAGACGAAATGGTCCTACTGAAAGCAAGTAATAAGGTAGCACCGAAGGAGTATTCCACCCACCCAACGTCATTACGCTGTTTCGGTCACGGACCCAAAACGCATTGTGACGTCATCAAGCTGCGTTCGCCCTTGATTGGCTGACGGAAACGATAGCTCCATTGGCATGGCCTGAACTGAAAGCGAAGATGGAACGTTTCCGTATCGAGTCCTGGTATTCGTGTTTCGTCTCCCGCTCACCAGTGGCTCTGCTGTCTGCAAGTGCATAGTTCGTGACGTCATTCGCAGATCCGCTTGTCGCTCGAATTACTATTGCACATCGACGCGCCCCTCGCGGAAAACGCAACAACTTACGTGGTTACTGTCGCCCGCTCCACGAGCCGTAGAAATTTAACTTCTTGCGTTTAAATACCTATATTTAAAAGGTATAATTATTATTTTTTTACACAAAAAACTATATTTTTCGAACCAGTTAATTAATTTTTAAAAACAAATACGCACATGAGTTGAATAGCATGTGTATTAAATTTTCAGATTTAAAAGCCCGTCCCCAAAAAATAAACGCCCCCACTTAGACGTTGTTTGAATTAACTTGTAGACATCTCTTCCTGTAATAAACGCCCCCATTGCTAATGCCAAAATAGTAGTAATGCATATATTTTTCCGTTAATTTTACAAATTCAAAATACATTGCTTGAACTAAACAAATGTAATTCAAGTCAAAAATTAATTTAAAACAATTAATGCCATGGGCGTTTAAATAGAGAAATGTGTATTTCAATATTTGAATGCCCTATTTTGTAATTAAAAACAAGAGAATCGTTGATGAAATTTAAACATTTGAATTTGGAACAATTCACAAAACAGTTTATAATCTTTTTTCCTATACAACTGTATTATTTAGAATTCCTCAAATGAGTTGTTGCGCAGTTGCATCCTGCAATAACTACTACAGGAAAACAAAGGGCCAGAACATATCATACCACCCGTTTCCAAAGGACCC
>WWPM01010414.1:0-12732 GCA_023279145.1 Glomeris maerens | reverse complement strand
AAAAAATGAAGGGAATCTAATTTTAGCCAATTTCAGCTGCATTTAGCAACACATGGACCGAAAGGGAATCGACCTTAAAACGAGTGTAGGATATTTATCCACAAGATTTTCAACATTTTCTTTGTATTGTGTCTTCAATTTGAGCAAATGTTTTTTTTAGTCCCGTCGCCTTCAAAGCTTCCACTTCATTTAAATATTTATGTAAGGGTAATTTAATCTGATTGTGCCAGGTGCTAAATCCGTTTCCGATGCTCTTTTTTTGCATGTGAGCATCTCAACGCACATATAGAGAGTATATATGTATGTAGTACTCTAAATATGGTAACCAACAGATAGAATTTGCACTTTATGTTTCTTTTTGCTTATGGCCCAGTTTTTATTCATACCTTTTGACCGATTTCAGTGTTTGTATTGGTTTTAAAGGCGACTAAAGTATGGCAGCCGTGCAGTGAAGCTTTCTGGGGCATTCCTATATTCAATAGACTGTTTCATCCTCACTAATTATAGTAAAAAAGCCCCTTTTATAAATTCGCCAGCCAGCTAAGGTTTGTTTGAAATTATATCTAGTAATCAATTTGGAAGATATATCATTAACCCGATGTAAATGAACTGGTGGATTGATGTCCCAGAGTGTAAATTTGCAAAACAACACTGAACCACCCACATGTTGTCGCTGCCAGATTAGACAGGTCTATAATTATACAGTATATACCTGAGTTATAGCTTCTGAGTATATTATAGTGTATCATCGCATGGCAACAAGTTATTATCGTGTTTATTTCGATGAACTGAATCTGACAATTCTTGGACACACCTAAGTTCATTAATATATGAATATTTTCCATAATCTAAATCTTGTATAACTATTTTTCAGTCTTAATCGTGTCTATAAAAACTTTGTTTCACGATTTATATTTCAAAATTCTAGCTAGCCATACTCCATATAAGATCTACTGGACAATTTTCTAGTGAATAATTTCAGTTCTATTCAAGTTATACATAGTTCAAATGAGTTTTTCTAATTCTTCTGACAGCTTAAGAAAGCTTTCCTCTGATTCTTTGCTCTACTTTTTACATTCACTCAACTAAAACTAGACCAGGATGCCCTTGTATTTGAGGAGCTTCACCATGGTAAAACTCGTATCTGTCGAGGATTAAGTCAAGTTTGATTAACTGGTTGTGGCATCTGAAAATGGTGTCTATAAAATTCGAGCCAAAATTGTGGGTTATAAGGAAATGTGTTCCAAAATTAACTGAAACAAATTCTTCTGTTGTTATATATTATTGTATTAATGCTAAGGGTTTCTTAATTTACTTTGTATTTGCGAAAATAAGTAATTGTTGAGTGTGTTGAATTGAAGAGTTTGTGTGGATATACAGTCTTAATGTAGTTCATAGATATAGCCGCTTAAATATGAGTTAATTTAATTTATCCCGTAGAATGTTGAAGTTAGATGAAAGTTACGTTAATATATATCCATGAAAAATTGCACTATTAGGCCCTTATGTCTTGCTGCATAATATGTGCAATAATATTTTTTGAATGAATCGAGCAAACAGAATTACATTTTATTTCATAAATTGAATTTCTCGCCAGAAATCGTCGATTTTTTGGTACGTGAGACGTAATTTGTTGCCTGAAGCAAATGAATGTTGACTTGTGAAGGAAATGGTGCAACTTCTTGCCTCCAATTCCACAATGTTGGTTTAACAGCTTTGGGGTTATTATGATCTGCGCCTCCGAGAATGATGCAGAGGTCGGCAATCTTCATCACAACTCCAGCATTCATTGGCAATTCTTGGAAAAATGAGCAACATTGATATAATGGATTGGAAGCCAAAAATATCTCGTTCATATAATCTCACAAAAGCCACATTTATTGGACTGCCAATGTATTCCAAGAAAACGCTTTTGTGCCTCTCAATAGTTTGGTTTCTTGCCCTAAAACCTGACTGATGACATAATCAGTCACTCCTTGTATAAATTCTTACAATTTTTGTAGCAAGTGAAATTAGGTTTAACTCTTTTAACACCCATATACAAGTTTCATGCGAGTTCCAAAGCAATTTTATTCCCCCTTTTATAGTGTTATCCATAAAGATGTCCACCAAAAAAAAGGGGAAGAAAGTACCCAAATTATGATGAAATTGGATTGGATGGACATACAAGTCTCAGATTTCTGATGAAGTTGGATTTTAGAGTTGCGGGTGTCAAAATTGCTTTTTTTTAATGGACGTCTCTCATGGGTCCCATGTGCTTCTTTCACTTTACCGTCATAATGACTAGCAGGCTCGGGTTTCCTTTAACTGAATAATGTATATGTACACCAATTTCACCACAGAAAGCAAACATGTTAATTATATAGGGTTGTAACCGAAATGATTCATCGGGTTTCAAAGGAATGTTTGTTTACAACTATACGACATAAACTAAGGTCTTGATGATCTCAACACACAGTGTTGAATTCTAAAGAGTCCCTTAAACCTAAACCCAGTGTGTCCAAGTGTGAGAATCCATGTTGTCTATTGGTATAAGTGTCATAGATCTGAAAATGCTTGGAGTCCCAATTAGAAGGTTATAATATTTCGTTTGTAATTTCTTGTAATTTATCTGTGTTCAAATTAATTAATTTACACAGTACTGCTATATAAATACTTGTTACTTAATGACTAACAACCTCTACGTATACTATCCTGATTTTACTAGATCTTTATAAACGGGGCAATAGTTGTGCAATTAACACGCCCATTATGTTAATTGCAGAACAATGACTCTATTAATATCTCTGGGTTTAGCGGTAAAGTGGTCTGCTATTATAATCTCCACCTCAGGGAAGGAAAGAAAGTTGAGAGTAGTTAAGCTGGATTTACCATATATGCATGATAGACTCCACACCAATTAATTATCATTTAAATGGTGCTCTAGAGCAATTCAAAAAGAAAGTACAATGTTTACTGTTACCGTTTACTGTGTATAAATTTTATTAATTCTGTCAGTCTGTGCGAGAAAATAGATTTGGCAAAGTGCTGTTGGTGCAATGTCAACATGGGAGATCGAAAATGTGCCCCATATGCATATTACTCATTGTAATACAGAGGAAATGAAATAATATATCGCAATATACTGATTTGCACAGATATATCTATGTATATACACACAATGTGGAAATTTCTAATAATTTGGTCAACAATGTTACATCGTTCGCAGTGCATGGTGTAAACGGTTTTCATGACCTTATTCCTTCTGCATATGCTGTTAGGAATTTGCAGAAGGATCATTCATTATGCGTTTCTAATAAATTTGTGGGGAGCATGAATTATGGATGTCACATTTTATGTAGGTGCTACTGAGAAAACTAAGCGTTTGGGGACATGGGATCATAGGAACTTTGCCTTGTCCCCTGAATTGTGAAACACCCTGTATACAAAACAATAGCTTATTATGATGTATTACATTGTCAAAAATATCATAGTAATTTGTAGTTTACGCATTACTAATTACTCGCTTCACTGCCTGTAATCTAAGGCCTTAAGGGCATATTGCCAGCTCACCTTTCATTAAATTGAGTCAGATAGTGAAATATGATTAATATTATGACTTAAAATTGCAAAATTGCTGAAAAGCATTTTTACAATACAGGTATTCTTTGATTTTTTTGAAGATTTTATAACAAAAAGGAACAAAATTGAATGTCTAGAAATGTTTATTTTTCATTCATTAGTATTTATAGGTGTCTTTAAATTCGCTCTTGGTGTTTTAAATGAATTCCTCTGCTTCAAAAAAACCTTAATTGAAATGCCCAATACATGCAGATCCAAATTTGGCTGCCGTGTTTGACATCTCAACAGAGTGCACATTAATTACTGTGAAGTTGTTCATAAAGCAGTTGCTTGCATTGGGAATGTGTGGACCGATTTTAAATGTGTTTATGGCAATACATTTGGATTTAATGTGAATATGCAACTTTGCGAATGTTACAAGTAACTGAATTGTGAGTTGAAAACCTTTCAGAGGTTCATTGTATAGCTCTTGGCTTGGCAAATGCATAACTCCTGCTTCACTTTCCAACACGTATTATCCCATATGTTATCCTGCAACACAGCTGGACATTTAAGATGCCATTTATAATTCTAAAGTGCGGAATGAAAGATTGTTTGTCTAATAAATAACGGAGCTCATGCACACATAATATATCTTACTAAGTAAGTAATATCAAGAATGCATGCATGTAAACTACATGAAGATCTTTAGGACCATAGAATAGCTTATCTGAAGTCGTTCTTTTATTAATTAAATTATAGTATGAAGTAGGAAATTGTAAATTGGACTTGCATAGAAAACCTTCAAATACTGACAAGAAATAAAAAAATAGGTATCCAACAGCTTGTCTTCAGTGAATGAATGAATGCTGTTTGCTGAAGTGACACTTCAGTATAAAATGCGGAATTGGAGTTTCCTAGGTTATTTTCTCAATTTTAATGATCTGTTTATTAGCTTTTTTGCAATATCCAACTTCTAAACGAGGAAGATCAGTTCATTAATTTAATCAACACAAAATTGGAAATATGTACATATACACAGCAGATTTGCTTTCAAATGGGCACCAAACTTTTATCTATAGTTTAAATGCAATTAGGCAGGGGACTTTTTTATTTAAATGGGCTCAAATTGTTTTAATTGATCTCTAAAGGAACCAATGATGTTGAAGTGTAGAACCCATAGGAGTGTTGTTAATGAGAAAATCTTTGAATTGATTTTTGTTTTCTCTCGTTTAAGTACTCGTAAATGTCATCTTAAAAGTCAATCCCTTCAAGTGCCAATAATCAAGTGTATGATCATTGCATTTCTGCATCAGATTTAGCAGCCAATGCACTATATAACCTGGGGAATTGTGTGTAAAAGGAGCATTTATGTTCTTGAGTATGCCGGCCGTTAAAACATGGCACAAAGTTTGGGAGAAATTTCACATTTATAGTACCACTTATTTTATTAGTGATAGGTACTGGAGTTAGTGTTTGCTTAATATTTGTGATGGTTTTGGTGATCGAAGTTGTGCTATAGGATGTTTTTTTATCCTAACTGTCTGGAAAATTATTCTCGGAAATTGGTATGAACCCTGCTGATGCCCGAGTGCACATGTCTTGTCTGTTACTAATTACAGTATGGTGCCTGGGATAGTTCATTGCTCGACACTAGCATTTTATTGCATATAGTCCGATATGAATAACAAAAAACAGGGTCCATAACAAAACGGTTTTGTCACGAAAATTACGTTTATAAAAATAGTTAAAATCATATTTACTCTAACTCGCTTCAGTTTTATTTTTTCAAAGTCAGTAGATGTTTTTAATTTCACTTGTGCATAAATTTTGATGGACAATGACAACAAACTCAAGATTTTGATGAATAAATAAATTATGAATGAGATTAGTAAACCAGTTGTGAAAACACGAATGTATTTACATCTTTTACAGAGTATTTTATGGATGCAACATTACACAATATAAACTGATATCGTCTTGTAAGTACTGCAAGTGATCATTGATAAATGTAGCTTAGTTTGATGTAATTTTGTAATTGGGTATTGACATCTTCCATCTCTGTAAATCTTGAAAGAAAAATGCCCAAGTATTAAACAAATGTATGCAGTATTATATTATTAGACATTGGAATATTTAATTGGCCGGCATATATTTGTAAAACTTGGAATTCTTGCCTGTAATTAAATGGCGTATTTAATTGTAGATTATAAATCAATAAGAGCTTAATGAATGAAAATAAGGTGGAAATTTACGGAAAGTTTTTCCCATTTTGGATAAAAGTTGGTAAATATGCAGTAGGTACATTATTGTAAATTAGCAGTCTTATTTTGCATAAAAATCATGAAATGAGCAGTGAATATTGCAGCAATTTCACACAGGTGTTGGGGTTCGTACGATCAGCGGTAATAATTTTCTGTGGCTTCAGTTGTGATGAGCCGTGGATGTTGGTGCAGCTGGCGAGATGTACCAATTTAGTTATTTATCGATTACGATGCAGGCAAAATTGCGGAACCAATCGCAGGCACAGTTTGCATGCCGAGCTGACTAAAATGTGTACACCTAATTTGCTTGGTGCCATTCGAGGTGGAAAATGATATGGGGAAATATGTGCATCACACAAATGATTGCGTGATCATGTGATGATTGAATATTATTTGAGAAATACATATACAAGTCTAGTCTACTAACTAAAATTTAATGCTGAAATTTAATTAATCCGCAGCTTGGAATATGTTGCGATGGGAAGATGAGAACTGTTATATTGAACTATAGTGGAGTTTAATTAGAAAGTGTGTGTTAAATGCCCCCCATATATGATCAATATTAATGAAAGGAGATGTGTGACGTTTTTGTAAGGTGCCATGAAATTTTAGTGTTTATATGAGAGATATTATATAGTAAAGATATCAGGTCAGATTTCTTGCATAGAAACAGAGAACAATCATGGCCCCCATCCATCAAGGCACATGATGTCCAGTGCCACCTGTTGGTTAAATCTTCGCTTGCACAGGCAATAAATATTACTACATCACCCATACAACTTTTAGACTATAAGAATAACTCGATCCACATGTTACATAAAACAAATTATATCTTTATGAATATATTTTCTAAATAACCCGAGTCGAAATTTGAATTCTGTTTTGATTCTTGTAATTCTGTTTTGATTATATTTTGATTCTTGTGATTGCCGTGAACCTATTTTGATGCTGTTAATTCTTTCTAACACCTATTTTGATGCTGTTAATTCTTTCTAACACCTATTTTGATATTGAAGCCTCTGGTGTCCCTAAAACGGAAGTAACTCAGGTTTCCAGCATCAAACCAGAATCTTGGAATATATTAGGAGCATACAGAACTCAGATTCCATTTTACCTCCGGTGTCCCTAAAATTTAGGGCTTTCAGATCTAAAATGGATTTTTAATTTCGACTCGGGAAGTTTTGACAACGGTGATTATTTCATTGACACAAGTTTGCATGCGATCAGATTTTCTTCCATGTCTGAAGCAGATCTTAAAACGAAATAGTTTCCTGACATAGGTAACAATGTTACAACTTTCACATTTTATACACAACGAGTTCAGAAATTTATGCTATGCAACCCTTCAGTGTGGCTTATTATACAATACCATGTAATTTTGTGACATTTTTACATTGAGGCGTTCAAATCTGTTGCCTTCGAACATATTATTGGGTGGGTTACTGTGTTTCTTATAAGATGCAGGAAGAATGTGTTGCATGAATTAAGATATTATTGTCAAGCAGTGTCAGATGATTTATGACATACATAACGCATTTTGGGCGATTCATTGCCATGAATGCTATTGCAAATCCAATTACGAGAGCCCATTGCGTGCACAAGTATTCTGCAAATGCACATATTTTAGCTGAAAGAAAAGAAATGGTCTATCTATATACCAGAACGTGCGAAAATGTGGGTGCTTCATATCTCATGTCCAAACGAAACCAAGAACGAAGATCAGTGGATGCACACTGGCAGAAAGAAAATCATGGCATTGTCTCGCACCCAATGCGCAATTAACGTTGGACTCGATCAAGTGAGCAATTGGACAACACCAATATGGCGGTCAACAAGTGTTTTGCCTGACAGCCTAGCCTGTCTATTGTTAGCTCTGTGATGCACTCAAGGGCGTTGGCCTCTATGTTGTAAACATGGTCCCAAGCTAGCTTAAGGAAACAGAATTTCCTTAGAAGATTTATACGAGTATCTCGCATTAGGCATCAAGACAGGTTATAGTTAAAAAAGGAAAAGGGAAACAAAAGACCTTCATTTGCATTTTCACAAGGAAATAAATAACGAGCTGTTTAGACAAAGATCTTGTTCATCGCTCTTGAGAAATCGGAGAAATGAAAGTTCATGATGTTACTTCAAGAAAGCTCAATGGAAAATAATGGATTTTGAGGGAAATCGTAATCATTGAAATGTGCATGAAGGGATCGGATCGGTGGAAGTTTACAAATTCCTATGAAAATTTCTTGATAGTTAATTTAAATCGTACAAGCCGGGACCCGGCTACGCATTGCTGTGGCTGAATTATGTTTGTGGTGTTCATTGGTTTGTAGTGATTTGGTGGGGATGGGATCATTGTGAAATCGTTGGAAACTGTACATGTGTTCGCAAACTGGGTTGGCATTGATAACCGGAATTTCAAACCCTTTTGGGGTAGGAAGGTTGGGGTTTTTGGTCTACGAACCTTGTCCTGTGTGGGACGAACACAACCCGCCATAAATTATCGAAATCGGTGGAGCCGTTCCGAAGTGATGTGCAGACAACGGTTTGTGGATACATAGGTCTACTATACTAACCTTTCTCTGCTGGTTTAAAAATGATAGTTTCCTTGCAATATTAGCCTAGGTAAAGGAGAATACCCTTTCAGCTCATTTGAAATTCAATCTTAGGTGTTGATACCTACCTATGTACATTGAATTTTCTGTTCATTGGTGTTGAAAACTGTCATTTCCAACTTGCATATCACTTGATTGAGGGTACATCGTGCACCGTGCTTCGGAAAATGACGTTTTGGAGTACCTGCTTACAATGAAATGACCGTTGATTTGGTTAGGTGCATGATTTGTTAGTGTTGACAATATTTCGGGCCAACTTCATTTATGACAGTCATGCGTGCTGTATTGAATTTAGGTGAAGGACACAAATACGATGCTGCAACGTCGATATCAATTTTCGATGCTTCGTTGAAAACGAAATTGCCTGTATTGTTTGCTGAGTGGGTTCCATTTTTGACACTAGCATATCTGGTTGCAACCAATAACAAGTCGTATAGTGTTCTATTCAATACGATATTTTGCTCTTCACAGGATAATAATGACGTATTGATTGGTATTTTCCTATTTTTTTTTCCATTCCTGTTATACGGTCTTGAAAAAGGGGAAATTATGTAAACATATTCAAAAAGTCAATATTTCCTCTTATAAAAGACTGTGCTGAGCACACACATTTCCTTATACAGTGACTTGGTTGTAGTTTGTGCAGCATTTCTTTTCTCAATCTTCTAGTCATTCGAGGTCTCGCACCTGTTGACACGATTGCATTGTATGGTTTCTAAGAGCTTATATATCTTAAGTTGAAGACAATTTCTGATTTGTTTACAATGTTGACATCATTAGTACTCTTATCAACATCCACCAAGCTTCAATACTGTTGAATTTAATAATTTTTCAAGAGCTGCCACCAAACAGCTATTCAGCTTTCTAGTAGTGTACACCTGAATCTACACCAAACAACTAACTGCAATAAACAAAAGCATATCCATCCCCAATCTAAAAATGCCATAGACACGTGTACCAGTAAGAAAACCATAAAACATTTACAACTATACTTTAAAGACTAATATCATATGTGCAAACAACATTAACACAGCAAAAGCAATGCAATAAAAATGTAAACTTAGATCAGTTCTTCCTGTTGCAACTAATTAATAAACAGTTCTGCATGAACCACAAATATAAGGGACATCTACAATAAGATTGCAATATCGATAATTGTTGTATGTATGTAGGTGTATAGTTTCCAATGTTATTTCATAAAAATCGCAAACTAATGTATTTCAATCTTGACACTATAATTGAGTTCAGAGAGAAAACCGCATTTCCACATGTTATGCTGCGTTTTCCGTGATGTAATTTTATTCACCTTGAGTTGAGAAACACTGTAAATTAGTCCTAGCACATTAAGTTCAATAAGGAAGCTTCCTTCATTCAATTTCTTAATCCCTTTATGACCTTAAAATTTCCTATTTTGTTTCCCTTCAAATGTCAGTTACCCATCTTCTTCCCTGACCTGCTACTAATCGACAATAGCGATTTACGATTGTCTGTCCTTCCCATTTTATAATTCCACATGTACAGTACATAATTCCTCCATACGTAATTATTTCCATCCACATCATATAGGCGTGTTCCAATTGCAAGTCCCGGACCTGCATCCAGCACTTTAATTATGCCTAGCCTCCCCATTCCTTCCAGTCTCCTCTAATCTCATGCCCAAACTGCTTGCATGAAAATCGATTTGACCATTACCTCAAGTAACTATTTCTTTAGCTGATAAATCTCCCGTTTACAAGTTTTCCTCTGTCTCCAATCTTATTATCTCAGTGATCCATTGAAATGAAGCATCACCTCTTCGACTCCACAAGTCTGGAATCAATGTACATATATTTGTGTTATCTTCTATATTTTTCATAACTAAACAAATACAGGAAATTAAAACTGAAAGAATACTATTTTGTTTACAGGTAGTTCACTATTGTACATATGTAGCTGCATGCAATGAAGCAGCAGATAATAAAATCACTAATCATCTTTCGATTAATAGCAACAACAACTCAATAAAATTGTTTTTTTTAGAATTCATTCCTTTCTCCCTGCCAACAAACAATTACATTGTGTTCAACATAATGAGTTTTTTTAAATAACTTTCCCCTTTGCAAAAGAGAAAATACATTAATCCTCCTCACCTTAAACGCGAAAGAGAACATCTTTAGTTAGACTAGACATTCTTCAAAGGGTAGTACAATTTGGTTTTTGGAAAATTATTTGGCTTTGTCTTGTAAAAGGACAGTTGTAAATTGAAGATTGATATTCTGACAGGAAAGTTAGGCATGCAAACGATTTGTGGCATCGAAAGAAGAAGTGATTGATTGATCTCCTGCAGAGTAGAGATATCTGTGTTGCATGCTGCAAGCTCTCTTTTGTCTTAAAAGTGAGAAACTAGATAACCATCCCTATTGTTCTTATTAAGGTATAAGAATGACTAGTTCTCGGAGAAGTTCCAACAATCTAAAAGACAATTGGGTTAATCCCAGTAGGTGCTATTCCACTTTGTATATACCTTCTCTCTGTTCACCCAGAGCTGCATATATAGTACCTACATACTGGAGAGGCTTCAACGTTGGCATTAAATTAATCAAAATTTAATTATTTAGCACATCCCCTCATTCCAATGAAGTTTAACACTTTGCTAGTTTCCAAACAAGGTGTTGACTACATGTTACCTAAATCAGCAAGGGAATAAAACTAAGCTCAATGACTTTAAATCAAAGCAGGCATTGATAACTCAAGATAGACTCAAGTCTGAAAATGCGAGAATGCGATGAACAATAAACCAAACAAACTTTTCAGAAAAGGCAACTAAACGAAAACCAGTAAACCAAAACTATTTTTAAATTTTAATTAGGGTGCAGCAAACAGTGGTTAGAATTGCTGAAATGTTGATATCTAGTATACATACAAAAATTTGGAGCTCGAAGTGTAATATTTCCGCAGAAAAAACTTGAAACATTAATAATGTGTAAGAGTTAGATGATGAATGCTGCAATAGACTATGGGGGCTCTTGCTTTGAACTTGCTTTGAAAATGCTTAAAACGGAAACGTTTGGCTTAGGACGTTGTAATATTTCACTCAGAGGGTGGCGGTGAATGGCTTCGGTGAGTGGAAGGGTTAATTAGTCTGAAGATGTGGCAGGGGCAACAATGAACGTGTTGTTTCCATTAATGCCGTGTAGCGGAAAATTCAAAGGCGGTTTAGGTTTGATGACCGCGTATAATATACATAATAATATATAGGTCTACCTATACCGAACATGATATCTGAGGCAGAAGCATGAAACGCTCCTGTGATTTACTGCTATAAAGATATCTTTTTGTTCACGAAGCCTTATATTTCTTGAAAAAGATGAGTTGGTTTTTGTGACCTGAAAAAGTTCGCCATATTTTATGCTTTAGTCAATACTCCTCATAATGAATACATTTTTTCCCCTACTTCACGAGGCTGAATTTTGTAAAATTATTATCGACTTGTGAAACTCTTGAAATTTCAGGACTCGCGAATAAAAGAGTCCTTCATTCTGTGTTTTCATCATTGCAATCGAAAATCACGGAAGCTTTACAAGAAATATTTCAGTTTCCAACTTGGAATTCCTAGTTCTGTAGAAATTCAAAGTAAATTCACCTATTGCAGTAATAAAACGTAAAGTTTTGGGTTTGATATAGTGATAACTGCATCAATTTAATATAGGTATAGGAATTTGAAGATGACATGATATAGGCCACATGTGATATGATTTTCTTATTGCTCCACCACTCTTGCAATTAATTTTCAAGATACAGTATTGCAAAGAGAAACAGATTTATTCCTTTCCTTGTCTATAATTTCAGAAACACATATATACAGTATATTTCTAAAACTGGTTTTGTGCATTTTTGCGTCAACACTGTATTTCAGTATATTTCACACGGCATTCAGTAAATAAAATTGGTAAAGCAGGGAGAAAGGTGACGTGGAAGGTTTGACATGTCTGTTTCAAGACTTTACTTCTCAACGAAGGATCTAGCAGAAAAATACCATGTTAAATGGAAGACCATCGATCTCGTGCATCTTATCTGTCGAAAAATGCCGAGTCAACTGGAGTCTTGTTTGCAACAAGAGTGATGGTGCAATCTTGCCAGTGTTTTTTTTTTCTCTCTCTCTCTATCCCCTCCATGGCGTTTTTCGATCAATATGTTTATTAGAAGTTTACGTGCTACTTCCGGTAATTGTTAGAGGCGCCTTGCTGGTAATTGCCTTTTTATTCGTTGGCAACGTCATTTCAGCATCTTTCTTATCAAGAACGCATTAAAGCACAATTTATTAGTTGTTCAGAATGAATGGG
>WWPM01010406.1:0-11072 GCA_023279145.1 Glomeris maerens | reverse complement strand
ACGAAATTGCTCTTGTTAGCTTGGCTTATTCAGATAATTTTTATCGTGTTTATGGCAGCCAGTGTCTTAAAGGGAAGGCAAGGGTGCAGTATAACTCGACCTCTTCAGTATGTATGAACACCACCCACCGCCCGACTAGTGAAAAAACGAAATCGAACGTTTTCAATCCGTTGTGCGTAAGACATGCTGCGCAGCCAGAATACATATTTTTGTCATTGAACACAATTGTTTTAAAGGCTTTAAAAAACACCAAATTGGTATAAGTATAGGGAAATAAAGGAAATATTTAATAAAATAAAATGAATAGCATGAATTGAAAACCTGAAGGAATTACGTAAATACATTTCCTAAAATAAATATTTGTTATTTGCAGATTATATCACTCCGGATCAACAGGGTAAAGGCTCCTCATCTTGGACCATTATATGATAGATGTGATGGCAAAATGGCCTACTTCGAACTTACTGTGTATACATCCCACACGAAGAAAACTGACATATTGTGTACCTCATATAAATACACATGTATTGATTCTATTTTTTGCTATTGACGTTAACAAAGAAATACCTTTATTGCACAGACAAGGAGAGAAATCATTGCAACCAGCAAAGCATTATTACCGCCAGTCCGGACAATAATCAGGTCTACTAAAGTTTACACAAAATTGTAATGATCACCATGGAGTGCATTGTTCAGTAACCAAAATTAACACACAAACAAGAGGATGCAATGTGTCAAACACTTATAAGTAGCCCCTTTTCACTGTGTGAACTTTTTGGATGTAGTAACTGCTGCAGTTTAATCACTGCTAAAGTGCGAAATTAATATCATAACAAACCAATTGTCATATTTTGTTGTAATTTAATGTACAGTATGTTCATTTTATGGCGGGCAGAACTGCCATCCACTAATTTTTACGCTCCTGCATCCAAACACACGTGCATGTGCTATTAACTGCGAACTGGCCTACAATAATTCTGGAGCTGCCTAATCAAACAACAGAGACGATAACGTAAATTTGCGGAATCGTAACAGAATAATGGCAGCTTCTTTGTGCGGTGCAACAGCGTGTCTTACTGTGAACAAATATCACAGATGTGCTTTCGTTGTTTGTGCGTCGTGCATTTCAATAAAACAATTTCACAAATAACTGACCATTTATTTAGAGTTTGCTATCATGATGTACATATCACCGAAATTATATAAATTGGCAAAACTATTAAGCTGTCAACAGTGGCGTTCTCTCTGTCGGCTCAGCTGCGTCCTCAGTTATTTTACCATCTCGTCTTCGATAAATATACGAACTTACTGAGAATGCCGGTCGATTCCTAGTCAGTATCAACTGACTAGTTATCCCCAGAATTATGCCAAGTGCCCAAAACGCAGTCAGTATCTTCTCTAAATCGATAAGTGTAATGCATAACTATAAAATGTTCAAAACAAAGCTGTGAACAACAAATAAAATTATTTTTACCATTTTTTTGAAACGAAGTAATTGCGGTCATTTTCGACACGTGAGGCACTACAGCTCTTTTAATGACACTGATAACTATTGCCGTCATGCCAGACCCCAAGTAACGATCTACGGCCACCACATATCCATAAGAGCCAACAACAGCGCAGCTCACGATGCTCAACTGCAACACACAACCGGTAAATACTTGCCAAATATAATTGTTAAATTAAAGAAGAGTCGGTCGCCGTTGGGCATACAATTTTCGGAAAAGCCAACAGAAGCAGTGACGGCGCGAGGACAAAACAGGAAAACGCCATCCAGAAGCTGAGCTCATCTTGAAAGACGGCGAGGTTCTCTATAACAGTCACATATCGGCATTTTGTTGACCAGACAATCATATTTAACGAAATATTACTTACGAAAAGGCGTATAGAAAATAATACACGAGAAAAGGAAACCAAACACGAGTCCTGGCAGAAGAACAGAGATGACTTGGGAGCCATAGAACCACCAAACCGATATCCAAACACAGCCACCAACAACACCGAAGAACATTGTGAAAGACGTTCTTCCTGTTCAATCAAATTCCGTACAAGAGTTATACTTCACATGGATCAAATGCGCTCAATGGAATGAGAAATAATGCTATAAAGAACGTACTCTTTTTCTTATTTTAAGTATAGTATTTATCCTCGGCGGAAAGTTTTCCGCCCTGGAAATCGAAATGTACACGAAATTTTCCAGTGCCAGGAAAAGCAGGCGATGACGTCGCCAACTCCCCAAAATATTCAGACCAGGAATCGATGTTTCTTTCCCGGTCCCAAAGTTGGCGGAATGAGGTCCGGGAATGCTGACCGGGAAAGATTCCCGCTCTAAAAACTCGGAGGTTGAATACCACATTTATTCATGGGCGAAATTTTCCTGAAGGGAGCGATTCCCGGCACTTTCCGTCGAGGATGAATACTAGGCTTTAGTTGTGTAATGTACTTGCGTATCGCATTCAATGTCACGCTCCATGATGTACAATATTGCTACATAATTCAAATCACTGACAAAAACGAAGAAGAAAATTGCGAGACTTACCTGAATATTCTAAGTTTGAAAAGCGTGTCACGAGAACAAATGTGGCAACAGATGCAGCCAAGAATCCAAATGTGAACATCTCTGCAGAAAGTAAATATCATTTCAAAAATCGTGCTAATTGGGGGGAAAAATATTTCGGTTTCCTCACCAAACATAACGTATCTGTGGCCAGCAAGACATAAAAATGTGCCAATAATGCCGCATGTGACGCAGAACAGCCATCCAAATGAGTGCACTGCAAAAAAATTAAAAATATTATGTCCAAGTTGTCATTCAAGGACGTCTGGCGGGCAGGATTAAACTTAACCTTATGGTTTCTTTAATAAGAGCATTTAATACAGCAGGATGCAAAATGGGAAAAAATAAAGCGTTTAGAAAACTAAAGCTTTGTAAAAAAGTTGGTGAATTCTCGATTTTTTAATTAAATAGCGGCTACCCAAAAAATTATTCACTGAGATGGGCTTCTGCAAATGATAGCATGCAAGCAGCTTGCAATAGTAAACTGCAGTGGAAGCTTTCATTACAGTGATGTAACAAGGCAGCTCTGGGAGATTGCCTTATTAAGGAAGGGCATGAGGGCATTGAGACTGGGGGTCGCATTTACAATGTTTATTGTAATACTAAGGATCCGGGCTGGAAAGTCGAGAAAAAGCAAACAATCTCGAGTAATTATTGCACATGTATGACAATTAACAATTTTGTAATAGGTAACCAGATTAGCAGCAGATAACCAGATTAGTGACAGCACTGCCTCATCACTTTAGGATGAAACGTCACTAAATTTAGCGAAGCTACGTCCTACTTTATTTCCCCAGTGTAAAATTCGGAATATTGCAGCGATATGGTCCCCTCTGGGGTTCTCCTAAACACGAGCATAGGCAGCTCGTTAGTACTAAAACTCGCCTTGTAGTGGTGGTTTTTTAAATATGTCGATAAGAAATCCAGGCCAAATGTGAGGCGCGCAAGGAAAAACACCTGCTGAAATTTTTCACAGATCAAAACCGTCTACATAGCAAAAGGTGACAGAACCAAACAAACATGTTCAAGTGTCATGAATTTATTAATTTTTAAAGAAAGTATGGATGTTCATGATGATCAGAGTGGGAGACCTTCAATTTTGACTGATGAGTTGGCACTCAAAATTGAAGCTAGAAACTGTTCGTGAAAACTGCAGATTTACAATGGATAAAATTTCTGAGGTTTTCAAAACTCCCAAGATCTCTCTTACACAAAAAATAAAGAAACGGTGGGATTCTTAAAATTGTGCGCGAGATGTGTCCCAAAACAACTGACAGATAAGCAAAAAGTGAATCAGATCATAGCGCTCACAATTTCATTGAACGATTCAAATTGGAAAGCGGGATTTCCTGAGCTCAACCGAGACTGGAGTGTAATGAACCTCACAGGTTTTGAGACAAAAAGATAGTCATCACACCAGTTCATCATCTGCTAAAAATTCAAAATTTTAATTTCGGGGCATTAAATTATGACAACCGGGTTGTGGAACCGAAAAGGGATAACTTTGATTAAGTTTGATTAAGTAGTTCGAAACAAACAGAAGGGAATGTGCTTGTAAAGGTGGCCACACACGATCGCTTTTACCTGACAAACGGCCTGGCGCCGCGCCAAAAACCGATCGTGAATGGGGAAACCCGATGCGCTTGGTGCGGCCGATGCGTGAATGGGGAAACTCGGCACGGAGCGGGGGCGGAATCCAAGGGAATCTCGCGTAACATAGGGGGAGTGGGCACGTAGCGTGGGGGAGGCGTGATGTAGCAAGCGTGGGATTGGGCAAAAAATGAGGAGGCGTGGCGTAGCATGCATGTGATTGGCCAGAAAAATGGAGCGACGCGGCGCTGTCGCGTATGGTGCACAAAAATGGATGAGCGAAAAACGGAGTGGTGTGGCGCGGCGCTGTTTGGAGGGATCGTGTGTGCCCTCCTTTACACTATAAAGCCTGCCAGCACAGGGCCAATGCCACGAATGCACTTTGGACTCGTTCGATTGGGGCATTTTGAGCTACCCCAAATATTTTCCTTACTTTGCCCTTCAGACTTTCATCTCCTCCCTCTAGACACACTTGGGGGGGGGAAATAATTCTACACCGATTAGGTGAATCAAGAGATCCTGAACTGGAAGAAAATGGCAAAATTCTTTGAGGAAGTCATGAAAAATCATGTGCCACAGCTCGCTACATGCATAGAACTGGAAGGCGACAACGTAGAAAAGTAACTGACATATAAAGTAGATAAAAAATCCTTTATTTTTTATGTTTACACGTTTTAATTAGCTTGCTTTGGTTTTTACTCTTGGGATCATTTCTCATCACTTTTACAATTGCAAATTCACCCACTTGTTAACTACCAAGCACTCTCGCACTTTCAGGAAATCTCTGTTCACGATTACAATACCATAATCCATTGTTCGTTGACGCTTTATCTTTAAAATTATCGAAATTTCGGTCATTTTCCCTGGATTTTTGGTCGATTACTTTATCCCATCCAATGTGATTGGCTGATGTCCGAGTGGACTCTTTCTCCATTCGGCACAACCATGATGTTTTCCTGATTTTAAGTAACAGATTGCTGGTAGTTCATTGCAGGTCGGGTTATACACGTTTGTATCTATGAAACATGGCTTTCATTTGTCATGGCTATTTGTCAGCAAGATTTCAAAACTGACAAACAAACAAATAAAAATTAAGAAAAACAAAGTATACAGGGTGTCTCGTAAGCACAAACTTGGATTGCAGTGCTTTTCAAAGGGGTCACGCAACCCACCGTTTGACCCCGTATCTCCAAAACGGAGCGAGTTATCACAAATGATGAGAGAACAAAATATGCTTAGAACAGTCCAGTGCATCAGCCCTTGCATTTTTGCCGCATGTTTACGAGACACCCTGTATACAAACCATAATTTAAAAAGAAACATGTTTTAAATTTCACTCAAAATTCGAAAATAATTTTAGGAACTATTTTCAGCCCGTTAAACGTGGGGTGCATATCACATCATAACATCAAATGCACCCCACGTTTAAGAGAGACGCAAGAGGCAATACAAAAAAATAAGGCCAGTGGCGTATTTCCAGCTTACTATTAGTGAAATTCGGCAGGTAGCGGCATGTACAGGTTGTATACTATATGTATGCACTCGCCAACGCGAAACACGGTGGCTGAAGTTATATCTCTTTCAGAAAATGATTACTCAATTTTTGTTGCTATTGCGCTATAACTTCAGATTTTTCTTTAGAATTTTACTCAGTAGATACCTTCTGGATTTAAAATGTGATAGGGGATCGTTAATGGGACTCCGTATACAGTAGTAGCTTTGATTTGCCATATACCAAAATGATGGATTAGGATTATGATACAGTAAATACAATGGGCGTATGAATATCAAACTGATGTGTTCCCAATAAGGACACATAGTAAGTTACGTATAATAAAGAATGTATAAACTGCTATAACTTCATTTAAATAACAGATAAATAGTAACAATAACTTCAGGAATAAAATGGAACTTACAACCATTATTCAAAAATTATGAGCAGTAATATTTTATTCGGAGTTCTGCACATTTGTAAATTATTAAACTAGATGTTGGGTGCGTTCAGCAATTAAAGCCAGTTTCTGAAAGTCAGATATATTGTGACGTCATACCTTAACTACAGCTTCAGAACATCTTAGGACATACGACGAACCTTGGCCGAACGCTAAATGTCCATTTCTTTCAGATTTTTTCATACCAAGTCCGTAAATGACAGCGCACTTGATAAAAAATAAGATGCGATTTGCCATTTTGATTTTCAATCTCATACCGGCATATAACAACCAATGGGGTGGCGATTTTCAGACCGCCACGCCCACGGCACCCCCTTTATTATTTAATGGCGTCTTGCCATGAGCAAATCAGGAGGCTGCCATGATAAGTCAGCCAACTTGATGTTGCTCTCGGTTTATCAAGATTTCTGAGACTGCTGAACACACCGTTATTGAAAGGTTTGTGTGTGTAAAGAGGTTCCTGCAAGTGGCTTTATAAGGATTGTGTTTTTCACATGAATTTGCAGGTGGCCTTATTAAGACTACATGCCCCCAATAAGGCCACTTTCACTACTTTTCTCTTTCGCTGCCGATCGGCAAGCACTTTTCACAAACATGGAATCACTTATTACCAATAATTTATAAATAAACACTTGTAAGGTTTAAATAAATTATTAAACGTTAGCTTAGCCTTATTTTGTACACATACCTGACTCTTCCTTTCTGGACGTGCCTTGTAAATAGTAGAAGCGATAAAAATTAATTTTGGACATTTACTTATAAAATACCAAAAACATGTTTTGTTAATTTATAAAAAAACTTACAAAACTTATGTTACGATAATTTCAGAAAGTGCCTGCATTGGCATAAAATGTCAAAAGGTCAAAAAATATTAAAGATATCGAAAAATAAAATAAAAATTTTAATAGATCCACGTTTTACAACACCTGAAACTGCAAACGTGGGGCGTAGTTTGATTTTATGAGTATGATGGCGATGCGCCCCCGCGTATCCAATTTTAGATGTTGTAAAACGTGGATTTATTAAAGAATTTGTTTTTTTTTATTTTTTTATTTTTTATTTTTTATTTTTTATTTGAATCTTGCAATCGAAAATTTTTTATGGGCTCAAACGAAAGCAAGCCATTGGGAACGTGGGAATGTAATGAGCACAAAATTCATGAAAATGTATATGATACGTTGATAACGTTAGTTAGGAATATGGAAAAAAGCGAGGTATGGCGGACAACGCTAGATGGAGCCAGAGCGTGGAACCCTTTTGTGGAGACGGACACCAAAGCATGCTTATAAAAACGTGGAAAAATTACAAATGAACGAAGCAAAAATATCAGTGAAAATAATTTTGAGA
This sequence comes from Glomeris maerens, assembly GCA_023279145.1. Classification (NCBI taxonomy): domain Eukaryota; kingdom Metazoa; phylum Arthropoda; class Diplopoda; order Glomerida; family Glomeridae; genus Glomeris; species Glomeris maerens. Next base: position 3,626 of record WWPM01010406.1, on the reverse strand, counting down.
CGCACCTAAAATTGCAAAACAATAATTTTCTAGCTGTTTTTCGAGAATTGTGGATAGCAAATGACAACTTGTTGACATATTGTGTCAAGACACGTTCTATGGAAATTATCATGAAAGTGTTCTATGGAAAGTTTTTTCTATTGTACGGTTGGCAGCTTTATCACAACTTCTGAAAGGTTTGGACTTTGAAGCTAGCAAGATTGTTGACATATAATACTGATAGTCGAATGGTCCTGCAGTTTCAGAAATTTCCACCATTGACTTCAATCACTTTGAGAAATTATCCTGCAGGGATAGTAAAGATGGGTACACACTGCAAGAAAACGAAGAAGCAGCAGTTCAGCCAAATGGAATCGCCCGTTTGAGTTTGGACACGCCCAAATAGATTCATTTGTCAAAACTTGCTTGCTGTCCACACACAGCAAACGAATTCTTTCACAGTCAACAGTGCGACCGAATTTGCCCATTCCATTATAAATTAGTGACAATGACTCCAAATGCAGTCTAAACACTGCCTTTTATTATTATTACTGTACGCCTTCGCCCTACACACTGAAAACCGACAGAACACGATTGCCTGATGATCGCCCTCAATAACTTTTGATGTACCGCAACCCAAGCGAAACTTAGCGAAAGCGACCGAACTCGCATGACGACGTCTTTCGCCCGTATTCATTAGCCGAACAACACCCTTCGGAACACTTTTTTCGCCTTCGTTGGCCTAGTGTGTATTCGCCGTGCGGAATATCACAGATATAAAAAGTTGTGCGGCCATTGGATGAATGTGTAGTAACAGAAATCGGAATTATTTCCATAAAATATTTTTATCATATATGATATAGGCTCAGATTCCATACTTTTATTCCTACTAGGATGCAGGTATTCACAAATCGACAAGTATGCCTCTATAATTCAGCCCCAAGACAAGGTTTTCAAAGTAGCACGTAATGAAAAAACAGTTTGTGTAAAAATATAGACCTCACAAAAAAGTTCGAGGTTTTTATCACATGAATCAAACCAGTTCTTATAAAATTCTCATATACTGTAGTATAAGAAACTTATTAACAAGCTGTTGAGTTTTGTTATTGTTAATTTTCGTAAACGAGTTTTTCCTTTTTACACTTGTTATCCTTTAACTGACTCATGTTTGTACTTTTCCACTGCCTTTGTAACACCTCTGTGTACACAATGCGCGGAAATAACGCGAAAACACAACTCAATTGCTCTAATTAACAAAGTGAGGTTTATTTCCACTTATAACTGCGCCTCCGTTTGTAATGTTAATAAATTGGTAACCACAACTTAAATAACAACTACTTCGTCTTTGGTTCGCAACTTTGATCTTTGGTGGCCTAAAATATCCACACACTGATCTTGGTCGCTCGAGCGACAAAGATGGTCGCTATTGGGGATTTTCAATGGGCACTATCTCTGCATTCTCACTCTTGTACTGAGGAGGAGTGTCACGGTCGGGGGCCGACGACGGCACCCTTAAACGATCTTCACTGCACTGCTCAAAAGAGGAGGTGCTCAACTCTAATTTGGGAGGGAGTGTCACTGTTCGGGGCCGACGACGCCGCCCTTCAGAGATCTTCACTGCCCTACCTAAGAGGAGGGGGGTGTGGGTGATTCCCACTAGGATATTGTGTTAGGCCCAATATTGCACCCAAAGGTCTTTCCTTATGGGTCAATATTGTCCCTTGCACAATATTGAGTTTTTCCCTAAGAACCTCATCTAATAGTGATTCCTATGGAACCTACTATGGTGTCCTTCTAAAGGGAGAGAGGAGAGAAGAGACTGGAGTCTCAACTCAATCTGAGTCTGCCTCTGCAAGGCTGTGAGCCTCCTTATACATTGAATAAAAGGGGCGGTTTCATTAGTTGGCCAACCTACCATCACATGACCAAAGGGCATCACCAATGCTGTGCTCAATAGGACGGGCCGACGCCCTACTGAGCGTCTAATTGGTCAGGTGGCAACTGGCCGACCTGGGTCAGGTCGACTTGGTCAAACTGAGGGGTGACAGCCTCTCTGCAAGGACTGCCAGCGCCCCCAAGTTTGAGGTCACCGATCTAACAGGTGAGAGAAGTTTGTTTGGCAAGGCTAGTTGAAAACAACGCCGTTGCTATAACCAATCCGGTTAGCAACCGGGCCTGGTCATTTGTAAGGCCGGTTGGAAACCGGGCCGTTACATCTTGCCCTGACCTTTCCTTTGTTCTCATTTTGGGTAGCGGGGATTATCTTCTTTTCTCTCCAACAGGATACTGCCCATGCTGTTAGTTCTTTGGATTTTCATGTTAGTTCCTAATATGTGCTACTGTTAAGTAGTCAGCAATAAACTCCTGTTACTACACCCAACGATGAGGATGTGTTCTTGTTGGAGATTGTTTTTCTAGCTGCAGTTCTGCAATTGGCCATGTATACAATTGGGCAGCTAGAATTTCGATGTGTCCAAACCTGTCACTAGCTAGGGACCTGTATGTGCGGAGGATCCATTACTTCCTGCAAGCTAATGCATGAACACAGCTGGCAAGAAATGGGATGCCTTTAAGTGTACGTGAGGCACATTTTTCTCAGTAGTAATTTTCTTGGTCTTGCCACAGACTCTTGAGGATAAGACGTTAGAGGAGATTTTCGCCTTGCTAGAGGGACATTTTTCACCATTACCTGCTCAGATCTACCATCGTTATTTGTCCCATCGCTGGGCTCCACTACAATATGAATATGCCTCTACTTACATAGCGGAGAAGAGGAAGATCGCTCAATTTCTGCAACTTTGGTAAGACTTTGGATATCACTATAAGGGAACGTGTCGTGTGTGGCCTCCGGGATGACGATTACTTTCAGTGTGCTATCAGCACTCGAGGAAGCCATGGAATCAGAGGCTCCTTCAAGACAAGTCCATTATATCCGAGGAGCAGCGATGGTCCAGGTGGTCGTGGTTTCATCGCCCAGAGGGAGTTCATTGTATTCTCCACAAGCTGGGCCCATAAGATGTGAGAAGTGCTAGGCATGTGGCGCTGCTCATCCCAGACACCCAATGCAAGTTTCGAACCGAGACATGCAACTCCTGCAAAAATGTGGGCCACATTGTTCGGGTATGCAGAAATAAGACTGGTCGGCCAAAAAGGAGACAAGCTTGATGGAAAAACATCAAGTCTCAGCTGATCAATTCATGGTCTATGACATCAACCTTGTTTCAGACGAGGGGTCTACCCAAACCTCGGTTCTCTTCAATGAGACAAGCTGTTTGTTGGAGGTGGATTCCGGGTTTCGTTTAACCATCATTGATTGCAATACCTTCCGAAGGCATTTTCCCAGGAACATCCTGCCTTAAAGCCTTCTTTGATTGTTCTACGCGATTACAGCAGAAAGTTAGTTACAATGCAGGGAACTGTGGTAGTTCCTAAAACACTATGGAAAGCTGCATGCTAGATTTCCAGTGCACATGGTGTCATCAAGTTTTTGATGTCATCTAGGCTGTGACTGGTTTATTCCTTTGGGCATCTCGGTGCAAGGTTTCTTGAAGATTCAAGAGGATAGATACCATTAGACAAGTTCTGGCTCAATTTCCTGAGATTTTTCATGCTGGACTGGGAACATTTCGTGGTCTTCCAGTAACCCT
>WWPM01010357.1:11517-23073 GCA_023279145.1 Glomeris maerens | reverse complement strand
CACAGCGGTCAAAATGACCGATTTCGGCACTTATAGGTATGTGAAAAACTTGGCGCTTCTAGTGTTAATCGAAGAATCTGCCTCAATTAAACTTGTAATTATTAGAATAGCAGGCTCTCAAACGATAAACCGTTAACCAAGACAAGATTAGTAAGCGCACGCAATTCTTTACAACGATAACAGCTGACTATAATGGCACGATAAACAATAAATAACAATAGACGCAAAGTTACGCAGAGCCTCATAGAATGCAAACAACAAATACGCGTGAGATTAAACATATTTTCCTTCAAACTTGATGAAAATAAGACGTAAAGCTAGGTATACGAGTGGTGCGGAATGCAGTTGAAATGCGACTCTTATTTACTGGAATGAAATGATGTGAATGGAATGAAAAATATAACTAGATGGCGCATGTGCAAAATAAATTTGGCGGTTGCTATTCATGAGCACATTATATACAGCAGATTTCGAGATATTACACTTTCTTTTTGGGGCGCTTATTTATTGTCACCCTGTATTTGTAACACTTTCTTGGAAGCGCAGTGACAACAAAAGGTGTCTTGGCGTACAAAGAAAAGAATTTAGTCGTTGCGATATGCACGCTTATTAGAATGCAAAAGTCAAGCGTGTCCAAAGACATTAGGGTTTCGCAAATAGCCAGAGTTACAATGGCATTGAAATAATGCCAAGTTCGAGAAAGTTATCAAGGTTGGTAAGAAAACTTCGCGTGCAAACAATTAGTGATTAGCAGATTTGCGGAGAGAGACTTACCGGTAGTTATAAATGAAGAAATGATGCAAAATCTGGGTGTTGGTAATGGCTTAAAGGAGAAAGAAAAAAGTTTGTTTGGTTAGAAAGTAATAATGAGGATTAATTCGGTTGATCCAAGTAGATTTGAACGCGAGCGGATGAACGAATGATAAATCAGAAAACACAAGAACACAAACGTACCACGTTCCTGCACCGCGTTCAATTCGTTCAAATGCCTCGCGTTCAGCAACTGAACTCCAAATCCATTCATCTTAATGCCGGGCCAAATTGTAAAACAAATCCCGGGCCAATCTAGAATCCATAAAAGATCGATCCATTACATTTATATAAGGAGGAGTCTCGTGCGATACCCAAGTAACGATTGGCTGCTTTACCTCTTGCGATAATCACCCAAGTGGACGGCAAAAATGAAGTACTACTAGTGTCCCAAATCTGAAATACATTCGCGCCGGCAATCAGTCAATGCGAGAAGAGGTTCTTTGCGGCCGCACTACGTACTAGCTGATGTTGTTTCGCGCAATGCCAATTTTGATTGCAAACCTGCAGGAATACGAATCGCAAAAGACATTGTGCGGTAGCAGCATATTCTGTTGGCATTGGCTGTAATAACTTTTGCGTAATGTAATGCTGGAACCATAAAACCATTAAAAACAATCGTAAAAAAACAAAGACGGGTCAAAAAACTGCCCCCTTTACACACATACTCGTACATTACTGCCATTAAGACCACGTCTTATAGCTAAGGTGGCTTTACAGACCAGACCCTCCGAAATGAGACCGACCATCCGCAGATCTTAATGTGCAACTTGCGAATGGTATTTAAAAGAAAATATTTTGGACAAGTTGCGGCACTGCACTTGTTTTTAATAACCATTTAAATTCCAGCTTCAGTGTGCTCCGGCTGAAGCCGGAAAATGGCCCTATCATCTAATAAATTCAACATCGGTTAACTGCTGAAATGGTACATATATATCATTCTTGAACGGAACAATTACGAGTTCTTGTATCGAAATACAGTAGAGTTTCCTCTTCTCATAAACAATAAAAAAAGGTCACTAAGGGCTTATTGTTATTTATTAATTGTCAACTAGTTTCGGCTCATCAGCGAGCCATCATCAGGGCGATAACATGTTTTAGTTCTTGCCGTGAAAGACTCGTCCAATACCCAAATTTTGGTTCCAAGACGTAGTAACACACTATGTTCGAAATGCGTTGACATTGCACGTGTTTCGGCTAGATCAAATCGCCTCGTCAGATGTCAGAACCGTTATTAATTGAAGACAATTAATTTTTGGATACCAGCTTGAGCCGAGATTTGAACCCGGGCCTCCTCGACAGGACCGAGTATCCCACAATTAACTGATTGCTAATGCCTAATGGTCATTTATTGTCGAGAATCGTTAACAAAATGTCATAACTCTGAAAAATCTTTAACCAATTTCATTGATATTTGTCATGTTAGTTGCTAACTGGTCCTTAAACAAACCCTGTTAATTATAAGTAAGTCTGCACGAACCTCGTAGAGTTATTGAAAATTGTTATCGGGGTTCCACTTTTTCCCGCCCCACACCTGTACGTAATACGCAAAATATACATTATGAAATAACCCGTTGTACTACCATTCGTATTTTGTTGCGGGAAGTCGGAACGCTGCACATGCTTTTACGCATTTAATATTAATGAAATTACATTATTGCTGTTGTAGGCCAAACTTGTTTTGGTCCGGAAATAATGAAAACCCCTGTGTAATTTTCGTGAGCAAAATCGACTGGCTTTTATTTCTGCGAGTGCAGACAAAGAACTAACTTTAACATAAGCAAGAGTGAACGTAGTTCATAGTTCACAAGCATAAAAACTCGCAAAGCAATAGTTTGAACAAACATACGTGCGTTGGCACTTTGGTTGGAGAAATATTTTTAATAAGTGCATTAAACTTTGTATTTATTAAAAGAATTCTCAATATACGTACTTTACAGTAAATTATAACATTTCTTGCCTGGAGCACGTTTATTTTTTGTCATTTTGAAGAAATCAGCGCGATTTTTTTACCATGCTGATTTGGTTAACTGTAAATTTACCGTGTTCAAACAATCGTAATGCACATCCTGGTCTGATTAGTCAGGTGCAATTAGCCATTCGGAACTGGAAACTACCGCAGAACGTTGAATAATTTACCTTTCTTTGTCTCGAGTTATTCAGGGATGCAATTTTAGAATTGCACCAAACAGTTTTTTATGAATACGCACCTAACGCAAAACATTCAAGGTTCGCAGACTCGCGTCGGTCAACAGCAGCTGGCATTGAAAACAGAGATTAATGCTTAATGGTTCAAGGGACGGAATAAATTAGTATTTCAATGAAAACGGTTTGCAAATAATATGGAAATCAGCGTCATCGTGTCTCCAATCTGTCCCTGAATTACTTCAAACTGAAACGATTAAAAAGCTGGTGGAACAATAATATCAATATTAATAACAATAATAATGACAACGATATTGACGATGATGATGTTGATAACGCGTGCGAACGCAGTCGGAAACCGAGACGCGTTCCAAAAGGGACTTCACCGTCGAAATGGGAATCCTGGTAAAATGTTTAATGATAGTATTGATTCACGTACCCAACACAACACGTGCGGTATTCGCAAATTACTCGGTGCAAACGGAAACAGGTTTTTAAAATAATAATAATAATAATAATAATAATACAACGTCCACCGTTTCCGACCAAGTCGGAAACAACCTGCGACGAGGTTTTCACGTCCCCGCGTCCTGCGAGGAAAAAAAAGACCTCACTTCGCAAATGCCTCGGGTGGAATCCCTCCTCTCGCCTGCAAATACAAAAAACCCAAGATTCACACGTGTTTGAATGTTGAAATAGTAACTTCACACGGAAGAATCATGTTTCAAATGAACAAATTCCAATTACTGTCTAATTGATTTCATGAAATAACTTTGCCAAAAAGGGCTATTTGTAATAAAAGATACCCTGATCTATTCGGTGTTTTTTTTTTTCTAGTATCGGAAAAGAAAAGATTACATAAATAAACGCTGGGCACTTATTCGGTTTCGCAGCTTATTGTTATTCATAAAGTGGTTTCCCCTGTAATGAATTAATGCGCTTAAAATCGCGTCCGATTTCCCCGAACTGTTAAGATGGCGAATTAAGCAGCGTGATGAAAGATTTCAAGACGCGAGTGCCAAGGTTGCCCGGTTTGACGCTGCGAAAAATCCGATTGAAGATCATAAAAACAGTTCGGAAACGCATCCTCACATGCAACTCCGAAAAGACGCTCGCCGACTTATCGTAGTCCCAGTTGTTGTCCATCAAACACCTGCAAGGCAATCAAAAAGACGTGAGGAAACGAAACGAAAGAGCAATAAAAATATGTCAAACTTGGGGCACTTCAAAAAATACAACTGAATTACTTCATAGCCCATTCGGCGTTCATTCCGGACTGGAGCGCGAACGCGGCTATCATCTGCTGGTGGCGGTCGGCCCCCTCGGCGACGGACCCGAGATGCGGCGACGACTTCGCGAGCTGGTTCTGGGGAACGGGACTCGAAGACGGTGTCGGTGCGGGAGTTTTGAAAGCAGCCTGCGATTTTAGGGAAAAGATTTTCAATAAAATCTTCATCTTAAGCTGGGTACACACTGCAAGCGAACGAATGAGTTCGGCCAACGAATGGGTTTGGCCAAATATTATCGCCTGTTTGGCCACGTCCAAATAGATTCGTGAGGCAAAACTTGCTTGGTGTCTACACCAAACAAACGAATTCTTTTGCAGCCATTCGATGCTGCACTTGCGCGCCACGCCGTCCACACGTAAAACCGGCCGAACAGGTTTGGGCGAATGTTCGCCCTCCCTTCCCTTTGAAGTACCGCTTCCCGAGCGAACCTTGCCGAAAGCAAACGACTTCGCCCGAAGGCATTCGTTCGGCCGTACACATTGCACCGAACGAACGACTTCGAACCAAGTCGTTTGCCTTCGTTGGCTAGTGTGTACCCGGCTTTAGGCTCCTTTCACAAGGGACACTCGGTGTACGGCCACTGCATTTCGAGCGACACGAGATACGTGTTTCCGTAGTACAGATGATCATCTAATACTTTGCGGGACTACCTTTGGCTTTGTTTAATGCCTTTACTCTGTTTGGCGCGCTCCACGTGTACTTCACGTTCGATACCATATATCTTTACGGGATTTGTATACAGGGTCTTTCTTTTAAGACGCAACGACGGACAACGAGATTTGCCCAGTTTGCAGTTTTCCCAACATGGCACCACTGCGTTTCTATTGATGAATTACGTCCATTGTTGCGTCTTAAAAGAAAGACCCCGTATAGGAAACACTAACGTGCTCTACGTTTTATTCACCGACTAGTTTCAGCCTACTACTTTCGGCTGTCATTTTTATTTTATTTTATTTTATTGCATCGAGGTCTATGGGTCGTCATTATTGATTAAAACGCTAATAAAATAAATTAAAACAGGAATATACTGTTACGCGATATTTCGGCGTTGGTTTCGAATTTTAGAAGTTGGGGAAATGAAGTAAAAGCAAAATAATAAAAGAAAGTGCAATTTTTACACTGGGAAATCACCTCGAAAGGAGGCCAATTAAGTGTCCCGTGCGAAAGGAGCCTTACCCGAGGGAAGGGACGCGCAATACCGACCTTCACTTGATCTCCGTTCGCGTTCGTAACAAACAGCATTTCGTTGATTATACAGATCCTACGCAAAAAGACGAAAAACATAAAAAGCAATATCAACATCACGCGTACGTTCAAACGCGTTCGCGTTCGAGTAATAATAATTCCCGGGATAATTACGAGCACTAAATAGACACTTGGGACTCGCAGTTAACGCGCGCGCCATAACTTCGTTATATCGAGAATCACATTGCGACAGTATTAACGGACTTATAACCCCCCCAAGTTCTGATTGACACTGGAAATTCAATTTTGAAACCGGATCTTCGCTCGAGACCTTGGCTGTCCTAATTACCCCGACGATGTTTCCGATTATTGAACCGAAAACCAGTTGGGGAAAACGAAGGACAACGATTTTGAACTCGGAACGTACGAGTACGTTGCGGAATTAAAGTAAAAGGTCTAAAGTACGTAGAGAAATTGGTAATCTGAACTTAATTTGACTTAATTAATTAATGGCTTTTCGGTTTGAACCGTTACTCTCATTACCCGGTTGCGCGCGGAGCCATGACGAACACGCGGTTGAAAGACCGGATGAAGGACGTCGAGTGTTTGTTATCCGCTGCTGAAAGAAACCAGGAATAAAAACTCGGAACAGTTTGCCGCGCCCCACCGCGTCCGGTCTCGCACGTACTTTCTTTGAAAACTCCGTTCACCGACACGGTCACGAGAGAAGACTGCAAAATGGAAACAAAAAGAAGAGACGGGATAAGAATCCGCGGAAAAAAAAACCCCGGAGAGATTCAAATCGGCTTTTAGCTGACCGATGCGTGCGTCACGTCGATGGAAAAGGAGTTGGGATCGTGTTCGGACTGCGGCAGTCGCATGAGGACGGCGATGATCTTCTCGCGTCCCTTGTTCAAAAGTTTCCCTCGCTTCGCTGAAACGAGAAACCCAAAAAACAAAATGAATGCCTTCATCGCTAAACCGCAACTCCGAAGACATTACCCGAATCCTTCACTCGCATCAAGTTCCGGCTGTCCGTGAAGTAATCTTGAAGATTCGATCCTCTGCGGGGGAAACAAGGCACGTGTTTACCGATTACGAGTTTTAAATGGGGTCAAAATATATATATATATATACTTCGTGAGAAACTTGTGAGATGTTAGGGACATGACAGCGTTCTCGTGGTACGCGTCGATCAGACCGAGTTTGTTGGAAGAATCGTAGAGCGTGAAATATCTGCGCACGAGGGTGTCGGTTACAAAAAGAACAAGTTGCGTTTCGGAAAATGCAAAACAAAGACGAGGAGGAGAAACTGACTGTTGAAGGAACGGGATGACGATCGCTCTCGCATCCTCGTTGGCAAAGAACGAACTCTTGGAATCGAAAGGAAAACAAAACGAGATAAATAAAATCCGAACCCGCACGAGTGCAGTTTCCAGACAATTTCAATCGGGTGACCGTTTCATGAAACGCAAATTCACGGTTGCAAACTGAAAACTACGGCCGAAATATCCTCCAATATTTAATCTTTCCGGAGGATCGCAAGAAATCCGACCGTTACGATTGGAATAAGCAACATACCGTAATAAGGATCATTAAAATTTACCAAATAAACCAATAAATTTGAGGCTTTTCTTTCTCGTTTACGCGTGGGAGTTACCGTTTCAATCGTATCAATTGAACTCGTAAATTATTCACGCGAAACGCGGATTAAAATCACTCGTATTAAAGTCGACTGGAAAAATGAATCAACCGTTGTTTGTTTGGCGTCGAGAAGCCGCCGAGAAAAGAAATTCATCTTTTCCAAATTTCAGTTTTAAATTGCACATAGCGGGGAATAATGTACATGCTTACAACGCAATTATTCTTACATCGAGTATTCTTATAGCGAGTTTTCTCTGATAGGAATTTTTTAACATTTACTTGTTGCAACCCTGAAATTTGCTTTCGAACACCTTATCCTTGGACAAACCTGGGAAGTCGGCAACGAGATGATGCTGTTGCCCAGCGCGAACTTCACCGACGGCGGAAGAACCACTCCATCCTAACCGAAAAGACGAAAACATCTTCATTAAGACACCACGCGCGTGAACTCGTCGCGAATCGCATTCGACAAACAAAGTAACTAGACTAACCAGCTTCAGTAAGTTGGGGAACTTGTGTCTGACGTCACTGCGAAGAACAACGCATCACGCACCAGTACGGCCAAAGACAAAGCGGTCATTGCAATTGCGCACGCGTTACCCCCAAAAAAACAAAAACCGGCCAGCGAAAGCACAAACCTCGAGAAAATTTAACATTTTGCATTCGTAAAGCGGGAAATTTCCAGTTCCTTTTCACAACCCCCAATAACCCTTTTCCGTTTTTTGACACCACGTTCGTATACGTTGATCGGTCCGATTTGGTTTTCCCAAGCCGATGTCGACAACGTTACAGGAAAAAAAGCAAGGTTTACGCAAAGCGGAAGAAGCGAAGACCGCCGAAAGATTTCAATATCCGTACTCGCAAGAACGCAGCTGAAATTTCCAAACCGCTGCGTGGATGACGAGGGTTTCCCAAGTCGGTACAAGACTTCCTTTTTGCGTTGCGGTAATCAATTTGGATTTTGCGGATCCGACGCGAGGGAAACGGCGCAACGCGTTCGCGACGAACTGTTGCTCGGCGGACGCGAGAGAAAAATAACTCGAGATCCCCCGAAACGCAAAACACAAAAACGCGTTAAGGGGTCTCGCGTCTCTCGCAACACGACGGTAGACGTTGCACGCGAGGTAGACGCAAGTCTTATCTACCGGGTCTTTCCGTACACGATGGTCGCGTCGTATTCCGGTATATCGCCAACTTGGCGTATTTCTGTCGGCTTTGCCCGAGACCTGGTGGCATGTGAGCCGTGCTTTCGTTCGCATCTCTCGGGGAGTTTCAACCCGATTCCAGAAAATAATAACTCGGCAACGGACTCAACACCCGTCTTAGGTCATCGGTGCAAGATCCGACGTAGAACATTCGGTCAACCGTCTTTGTTTCGTATCGCCGTTGACTTTCGAGTGGACGCAACAACAGCAACGAAAAAATGATGCACCGTTTCCCTCGCGTTCAACTGCATCGCAACTTTCTCGTCTCGATGAAATTGTCAATTTAGGTGTAATGCAGAGACGAGAAGAATTCCTTTTAGAGTTTGGCTAAGAATCCCTCGAACACCATCGCAGCGTGTCATTAGAATAAATTTCAAAATCTTTAAATCGGAGCGGAATAACGATAACACGCTTCTTCCGCGCAGTAAAACTTGCAGATTGGAAATAAAAACTCCCGAAGAGGGACAATTCAGGTAGCTTTTCACTTTCCGCTTCACGAAAGCGCACAATTCCCGTTGTAGCCGAGAAGAAAAATATACGAAATCAAAAGGTCTCCGGAGCTTTGAGACTCGTAGAAACCGTTAAGACGGTCTGTTTACGAATTTCAAGTCTCGAGTTTTTGCAAAGATGGAATCGGCAGAAGTTAGAAAGAGTTATCGCGTAAGCTGGCCCGCTTTTTTTTTTGTTCCCCTCGACTTTTACGCCGCCCGTCAACCACCTCCGGCTCTCCTGCGGGCACGCAAACCCCGCGGCATTGTCACGACATTTCCCCACCTGATGTAGTTAGCGCCGGACCTGTCCTTGTAATTCACGCATACGGGGTTACCGTCCAACGAGAGTTCCTCCAAATCCCAGCTCTTGATCCGATCGAGCTCGGACAGTCGGTTCAACTACGGTACAACAAGACAAAACCTTTCACCGTTTAGTACAGAATCTCAAGACTACCGGGTTGCCACGGATGTTTAATTTGGGAATTCCCTGACCATTTCAAATTTCCCCTGATTTTCAAAGACTTCTAATCATGATACAGCATAACTACGATTAATGGATCTTAACCCACCACTTTACATTCTTCATTTTGAAAACCATCAATTCAGAACATTTTATTTTGCATTATACCAAAAAATAACACGGAAACACGTCTAGCATTGTAGTTAGGGCTCGTCCATAAATCGTTTTTGGGGTGGGCGTTCATTAGGAGGAGGCGTTTATTTTCAAATTTTGTTTATTACTGCTGTTTTTTTACATCTTTAGTTCCACAGAAAAGCTTCTTTTTGGCGTCATGGCTGAGAAATCACCGTTTTTAAGACGAACCAGGGATAAATATTATTGCTAAATGCACTGTAATATGTTTTGTAACGGATAATTGGCAGAACGAACACGTACAGCCAATAAACACAGGTTGTTTCTCAAGGCGCTGTGATTGGCGTTCTTTGGAAGGAGGCGTTTATTTCACAAAAATTGTTTTAAGGGGTAGGCGTTCATTAGGAGGAGGCGCTTATAAGAGGGTTTGCGGTATTTTTGTGTACTGCATCAAATTTCATCCGCGCAATGTAATATTAAATAATCAGCACCGATAATGTCCAGTTAGCTTTATTGCAGCACTTCGACCATAGCACATTCTTCCCATGGCTGCCTCAGCCATTCACCCAAATCTGCAATTACTTCAACACCACCTTCATTGCTGTGATTGGCCAAGGAAGAAAATTTTCATCTCTTTTTTTTAATACATACTGGATTTTAAGTCAATCTGTTGAAATTTGGAAACATTGAAGAGAACGTCTAAAGTCAAACCGAATATTGAATTTGTCGTTGGTTTTTTTTCTTTACGATTATGAGAATATCGCACGGAGATAAAAATAGATGAATCCTTTCCCTCGTAAACAATAAAAGGTACACAAGTCCTTTTTATTAATCGGCCAACTAGTAAAATAAGGGAACACGAACCTGGTTCTTGGCAAGAAGGAGAACTTTCATGTTCGGGGTCTTAGTGGCCAGCGCGTTGAGACAGAGCAGCGAGCCGATCTTGTTATCCGACAGATCCAAGCCGATAATCTGCGAGGAGAAAAGTTACCACCAAAAATGACAGTGGCGAAAGGAGCCTTAAAAGCCTCGACTTACGTCCGGCACGCTCTGCACGACCATATCGGCGATCTTCTCGAACACGTTGTGTCGACACAGCGGAGCGAAGATCCCTTCCCTCGTCAAAACTACCCAGGGAAAACGACACGCACGGTTGTTTACAAGTAATTCCTTCCTTTCTACATTCCCTTTAAGAATTTAACAAATACTCACTTGGATTTGAAGCGAATCTGCTCAGATCCAGAGCTTTCGTGTGAGCGTTGTACAAAGTGCCCATCGCTTCCTGAAATGTGGGACAGAAAAAAGGCTTAAGAAAGATTAGTCTTAACGTGCGGTGATCGGCCATCTCACCTTGATCTTCTCGATCATCGCCTCGTCCAAGATAACTTGCGGCGGCGGACAGTACCTCACGATGACCGACATCTTTTGGTTTCAAACGCAACACGATTAGGAAAGGATCAATCAGTCTGCATTATTACACGGGCAACTTTTACGTTTCTTCCGTTGGGGAACTCGATCTTCCTGTCTAACCTTCCGATCGCGTGAGCCGTCGTGCGATCCTCGACGTAGAACACGGCCGCGTTGCCTTCCGTGTGATACTGCGAGTTTCAAAAAAAAAGCAAAGCCGTGTATTTTACGAAGAGAAACCTCACCGGCAAATTTAGAAAATGGAAACGTGCCTGGACGGGAACGAAGGGGACCTCGCAGAGCGCGGTCATCTTCCCCACGATTAATTTCCTATCGACGTTCGCTCCGTACGGAATCTGGAACCGGACACGTCAACGCGATTTAAATGCGCTGTACAAAGGACACCAACAAAAATAAAACCACCCGTTTCTCTCTATTTCATCCGTACCAATATTTTGTTCCACGTCAGCTTCGAGGAGTTTGTCCGATGCGACGAATCGTTTCTGGACGCGTTCTGAGAATTATGCCAGCCGCCGGATCCTATTCAAACGCGCGGTTACCAAACAAAACACAAAAAATAAATAAACCAAAACGGTGCAATCGCAATTAAGGAGCAGATCGCACGGTAGAAACAGCGACTCGCTTAACGAGCGTTGTTTTGCAGATACAGTTCAGCCGAGTTTATTTGATGGTTAATAGTTTCAATTGTGGATTCAATTCAGTGTTTAGTTCAATTGTGAGTTGTATTTAGTATTCATTAGCTCAGTTTTAGATTGTATTTAGTATTC
>WWPM01010357.1:0-11043 GCA_023279145.1 Glomeris maerens | reverse complement strand
TTAGTTCAATTGTGGATTGTATACTTAGTGTTTAGTTCAATTGTGGACTGTATACTTCGTATTTAGTTCAATTTGTTGAATGTATTTAGTGTTTAGTTCAATTGTAGTTTCCACATTTGGTGTTTAGTTCTGTTGTGAATAATTGCATTTAGTGTTTAGTTCCATTGTGGATTTTATTTAGTGTCTAATAGCTCAATGGTGAGTTTCTTTAGCGTTTATTAACGCAATTGTTGATCGCATTTAGTGTTTAGTTCGATTGTAGATCGTATTTAGTGTCTAATAGCTCAATTGTGGGTTGTATTTAGTGTCTTATTAGTTGAATTGTTGATTGCATTTAGTGTTTAGTCCGAATGTAGATAGTATTTAGTGTCTAATAGCTCAATTGTTCAATGTATTTAGTGTTTAGATCAATTGTAGACTGCATTTAGTGTTTATAAGCTCCATTGTGGGTTGTATTTAGTGTTTATTAGTGCAATTGTTGACTGCATTTAGTGTTTAGTTTGGTTGTAGATCGTATTTAGTGTCTAATAGCTCAATTGTGGGTTGTATTTAGTGTTTAGTTCGATTGCAGATCGCATTTAGTGTCTAATAGCTCAATTGTTCAGTGTATTTAGTGTTTAGTTCAATTGTAGATTGCATATTTAGTGCTTAGTTCAATTGTGGATTTGTATTTAGTGTTGATTTAGTTCAAATGTTAGTTTATTGGTTAATTAGCGGGTTCGGCACGGATCTCTTAAAGAAAGTTAAAGAAAAGCAGGATACCCACCTCGTCCTTTGCCACTCTTCTTGTACGGATTGCTAAAACACAAATCACAAAATTGTTTTTCAAAGGGTTGAAGAAAGACAAACAGCCAAAAAACGTTTCCCGCTTTTGTTCACGTCTTAATTTTTACTTACAATCTGGATTGTTCACCCCTGGAATGATGCCCAGCGTCCATTTGGATGTCGCCATCGTCGTCCAGTTTCATACCGGACCGTGAGAAATTGCGGCTGTGATGATCTGTGAAAGCAATTATTTTAGATTTTAAAATAAAACGAAAATTAGGTTTTTGAATTTGAAATTTTCCCCATTAAAAAAAACAAAAACAACTTACCACCTCTTGAATGGTATCGCTGATTATTAAATCTGGCTCGTCCTCTTCGGCTTGTAAAGCCTGATTTGCCTCCACCACCTCCTCGATCGTCATGCTCTGGGAAAAAATAAAACAAAGATGGATGATGAAGATGGCAAAACAGCAAAAAAGGCGACATCCACCGCATTTCTCACTTTAAAAACCTCTTAATGTTCGCGAAAAACGACGGAAAACCTTCCAATATAATAGCCAATACGTCTACATTTACAGCCATGCAACGGAAACAAACGAATAAAACGATTTACCGATGTAAGACTTGCCGATATCACGTGAATTCCACGCCATTTTCGCTGTATTCAACAGGAAATGGACATCCGATAACATCGATATCGTCGGCGCACGTATCGATATTATTTTAGGAGGAGCGGAAGTGATGTGTCGTTTCTGATAGGCTAATTCACGACGGTTACGTCACTGTAAGCCAATCGTGCGCGACCTCTGAGCTCGACCTCGTCAACGCCTTTTTTTTGGGCGTATCGTATCGATGCTTATATATTATCTCTATCTCTATGTATGGAGGCTTTTATCGACAAGTATCGAACGTCTCAGACCATACCGAATTTTATGCAGTAGTATCGAAACGCCCCATCCCTTGCGTTATTAGAGGATAGAGCTGGTGTAAAGTTGTAACGTAACGTATCAAATTGTCTCAGCCCTTTCATAAAGCTTGTTTAAGTTGTATCGAAACGTATCAACTACTATAAAGTAGCATCGAAATGTCCCATCCCATGCATAGAGCTGGTGTAAAGCGTGTATCGAAATGCCTCAACTCTTTCATAGAGCTTGTAATCAACGTTGTATCGAAACGTATCGACTATCATAAAGTAGTACCGAAGTGTGTCAACTCTTTCATAGAGCTTGTAATCAAAGCTGTATCGAAACGTATCGACAATCATAAAGTAGTACCGAAATGCGTCAACTTTTTGATAGAGCTTGTAACCAAAGTTGTATCGAAACGTATCGACTATCATAAAGTAGTACCGAAATGCGTCAACTCGTTCGTAGAGCATGTAATCAAACTTGTATCGAAACGTATCGACTATCATAAAGTAGTACCGAAATGTTTCAACTCTTGCATAGCCCTCGTGTTAAGTTGTATCGGAACGTACCGAATATTTGTGTACATAGTATCAGAACGTATCGACTATTTGTATACCAGTATCAAAACGTATCGACTATTGCAAAGTGTACATAGTGGTATCGAAACGTCTCAAGTGGTGGCGTGAAGATGTATCGAAACGTATCGACTCTGCACAAAGTTGTGTATCGACACGACGAAAAACCGTATTACGACATATCGACTCGATTTGAAGCCGTATCGACACTGTTAAAAGCTGTATCAGGTAGTATCGACCCTGCGTTATGCCAATTACGCTCTATAGAAACCAAATCTTTAATTTTTGTTGCATCAATAAGCACATTTTAACATGAAAAAATAGAGGATTCGACATGAATATACAGCGTAGTAAATGATGAATTAAATAAAAACGATAAAATGAAATAATTGTTGTAAGAAAAATACGTAAAAGTTTCGCAAAAACTATCTTTTATAGTGTACGCAGTTTATTTTCCGTACAGCAACAAGCCAATATAACATCTTCCCAATATATTTTAAATATATAGTTTTTAAAACTTTCGGTGCTCGCGATTAATATAAAAATCCTTTTTTTAACTTACGGAACATCTTCTCCGCGATACTTAAATATCTCACATCTCCTCGACTTCTTGCGAATAAACGCCATCCGTCTTGCGCTGCAAAATCCGGTCGCATTTCGGACACGGCTGGGAACTGGTCATGCAAGCCGCATGATAAACCGCAAGGCACCGGTTACACTGCACGTATCACCATTAAGAAGTTACAAGGGAAAATGTTGGAACAAAATGTGACGATATTTAAGAATTTCATTACACTGCTTCGCAGTAGTAACTGCTCAAATGTGGTACCATTACAAGTTGAGAAGTTGGCAAGAGTTACCAACCTTGTACGTTATGTCCAACTCGAACGGGAATATTACTTTGGGAATCTTGCATATCTCGCAGATGAAACCCTTCTGACTGCACAGCGCGCAGTCTTGAACGTGTTTCGCCGCGAAACCGATCGCCGGTTTCAGGAACTGGGCCAATGCTCCGGTTGAGATTTGCTGCAAATCCTGTTATTTATAATCGGCGAATTGAAAAAGATGACCGGGTACTAGTAGGAAAAGGCGGAATCGGTTGTACGTATACTATGTAATACGAACCGCGAGCGAATACAGGTGCACGTGCTCGTAAAGGTACTCGCGAGGCCAGATGCGTTTCCGCAGATCTTCGGCCACGGACTCGCGGCACGTGAAAAGGTAAGCCCGCAGGTAACCCAGCTGCGTTCTCAAAGCCTGGCGTAAACGAACAGCGAAAGTAAGATCGGTAACTCAACATTTTCATACCTAAAAGAGTGGCCAGAAAATTACGACCCCCTGACATTTTTCTGGAAATTAGCATTGATTTCGCTGCAGTTGGTATATGTATACGAGAAGAACTTTGTGAATGTATAATAGTTTAAAGCGGTAAACAAGTTTGGTTCAAAAAAATAGCGAATATCGAGTCAAACGAGCGCGAAGAATGGACTGCATTGCTCCGAACTGATTACTGCGTTTGACGATTAGTTCAAATTAGAACTTTGAAGAGGACATTGAGATGCGGTCCTTCTCTCGCAGTTATTAAACACGCCACGAGTTATAATTTGACAGCTAGTTTCGACTCGTCGGTGCGTCATCATCAGGTCAAAAACTTACGGGCCAACTAATTATAGCGGTACATCTTCCGCTTTATAGGTTCTTCACTGCGAATAAAGCAATATACGTACATAAATTAGGTTGTGCTTTATTGGTTTTTACAACGTCACTCTAGGCGCAACTCCGCGTTCAAGGAGTCCTCTTCAATGTACTAATTTGAACTTTTGCAAAGACGCGCAACGCAAATACCATTATCTCGGCTGCTTCGTCCACAACCTGGTAAAGTTTGGGGTTTTGTTCGTGCACATTGAACAGCGGTTCTTGCTCCATCTGCTGCAGAAATATCTTGGTGTGCTTCGCGACTGCAAATCCCAAACTATCATTAAGCAGGAATTAAACATCACACTCGCTTGTCTTTTCCTTTTTTTTCTTTTTAAAGTGCACCTTTATATTTCCTAAAATCCCAGTTGTGTATTACTTTGGCCGGCACGATACTTTCCTCGTTCTCGTGGCACTCGTGGCAATAGTAGCAACCGTCGTACGCGCAGACTCGAGCCTTGCCGTAAACTGAAGACGGCCGGGGAGGACAAAAAAAGGGGGGTTGCTTACGAAACATTTGAAACCAAAACTACCCGCATGGCACCACGTACTCATGCCGATGGGCCGGCCGCATCCTTTGCACTGGTAGTTCTGCGAATCCAATCCGGTTTCAGGGCAGAGTTTGCCGAGGATCGCGAACAGCCCTCGAGTCCTCTGCGATAAATACTGATCATTATAGCTCTCATGCCTTCGCAGTGACTTGGAGATTTGTTTTCGGATCAATCGATCTGCGCTTTTCATTCTGTTTCCAAATTTAATTGAGTTTTCAAGAAATCGGTCTTCTAAGAAACTATACCTCGTATATTTTTAGACTTACAGGGTGTACAAAAAAGTGTCGTTCTATGTTTCACTGCTCACAAAACTCTTGAAAAGCGTGATAGACACATACTTATTTTTTTCGAGGGAAACATTACGTCCTTGTGTCATTTATTTTGAATGTGGTCACAATTTCTTGCGCGCGGCAGGTCGAAACGGAAGTCAACCTCTCTCCATGTTCGTTCTAGGGTGCTGATGTTATTGTTAGCAATGGCAGCCTGCTTGTCGCCCGGTGGCTTTGGTTAAACTCGTTTAATAAACAACTAAGCTGAGGTTTAAAGCTTTTACAAGTTTGATTATCAAAACTGAGAAGATCAACGATGTGAACGTAAACTGACAGATTCTTTAAAACGGCGTCTCCATTGAACATAAGCTCGGATAAGCGTGCGCATGATCTCGACTCTTCCTTCCGACTCTCCTTTGTCGTCTCTCCCCTTTTTATACTTTTCTCCTGCGTTCTCATTGGCCCCGCTTGAACCGGAGGACCCGTGCGAGTCCGGTTGCATGCACTGCTTACAAGCCGTAATTCTTACTTTTAGGTTCTTCAAGGTTTTGGACAGGGGATTTTAAAACACAATCTTTAACAAAACCCCAACAGGAAAAAATCGAGTGGTGTGATATCAGGAGATCGTGAAACATAGAAAAAGACTTTTGGTACACCCAGTATTTCCAAATCCCCATTTGAGTGTTTCACGATAATATTTTAAAACTATTTCATAAATTCTTCCCTGAGTTCTTCTAAATTTTCATTCCCCAAGAAATTATATCGGATAATTTTCCCTGTTATTTGGCAAATATTTTCCCCTGCTTCCAACAACAAACCCCGTGAACTCGCCTCGTCCGCGTGCTCGGACGTAACGAAGTAACTACGCGGTATGATCTCGAAATCCGTCGCTTGCGTCGCGTCCGTTTCTTCGGGTGAAGTCTGCGGAAAAGACAATATAGTACTTCTGTAGTAAACCGATTGCGAATGGGGAAACAAAAAACATCAGACGGAAAGATACTTGAGATTCCCTATCGTGACACCGCCAAGTCTGCGGCGCGACGCTGTCGAACATGTGATTGAAGTTGGGAGTTCGGATCACCGTGCCGTCCAACGTGTTGTAACTGTGCAGCAAAGCCTTGTAACTTTCTGCAAATATAAATTCAAATTCCCGTCATTCCCTACCAAATGTCTTATTTCTAAAAGTTTCACGGGAATAACAAACCTGGATCGCCGGGAGTTGTTACCGTTCCGGTCGTGGAAACGCTCGAGCAACCTGTGTCGTCCATCATCGGCGAAGACCAACCGGTCATCACCAATAGGCTGTTCCCAATGTCTGGCACATCCGGGTCCGCATCGGTAGCTAGGGCGCTTCCGCTTAACTCGCCAACATCGTCGGGTTGACAAGGCGGCGAATCTTGCGGATCGGGAAGCATCTGCGGCGGCATCGGCGGAGGAGGATCGGGGCACGAGCCTTGGCTGGAACATTCTTCCGCGTTCTCGGCCAAAGTCGACGGCCGGTGTATTATTTCCGGTTCCGGTCGCTTGGCCGAGTCGGTTGCGGGTCTCGGTCTTCGACTGCAGGACCCTTCGTTGCCTTCGTCGTCCAGACAAGACGCTACGAAAGCGAGTCGTTACGGTTCAAAATACGACTCTTTATTATGTTACCCTATTATATTCGGGATGATTCAGAAATCGAACGGGGAGATAAAGTAGGACGTCAACGTCAACGTGACTAAAATGGATGATGTAGGCTGTGTTACATGCCTCTATTCTTGACCACAGCTCTTTTATAACCTAGCTTCCTCCGGCCATGCGCCCAATTTCATTGGACTAATTGTCACCACGTACCGTTAAATAAATGGGCCACATTGGCCACGGGCAACTTTTCCTAGTATTACATATCAACACCGCAGCGACATAACATTGTTCTTTATGAGAGACTGTGACCTCTTCGGGTCCCACTGGTGAGCAACGACCACACACAGTGCGGTTGAAAGAAGAGGTTCTGCAGTTAAACTTATAAACCTTACAGTTAAGTTGATGTGGCAAAATTTACTGATGACGTTTCATCTGAAGTGACGTAGGCATTGATGTCACTAAAGTACACTCGAACCTCTACAATCAGAACGCCCATCGGGCCAGACTTTTTGTCCGGGTTATAGATGGATCCGGCTTACGAAACTCCCTCCGTAATCCGGATAGGTACGAAATGAACACGAAATGTTCAAACAACATTTGCGAACTTTATCTGTTAGTAAATTTATTTATGAACTTTATTTGTGCACCGCAACATTATTATAACAACCTGAGGGGACATAATCTTCACGCGTCATTTCCAAAGCCTGAAAATTCTGTTATTATGGTTTGCCGGGCCGCAGATTTCTCCCTATATAAAAATTTCCCGAAGACGTTAGTCGGATTACGGAGTTGATATAAGTATGTTCGTCCGATACGCGGGGACCGGATTATAGAAGTTAATCAATAGAGGCAAGTTCCGGGGATCCAGATTACAGAGGTTCGAGTGCAGTAAGACCTGACAATATCAAAAGTTACCGATGTCGAGGCCGGTGACGACCGGCTCGGGCGCGACGGGATAGGTCCATAAGCCGGAAAAGGACAGAGAGCAGAGGCCCCAAACGTTCAGCAGGTGCGAATTGCAAGCCAACTTGAACCGCAACACTCCAAGTCCTGCGTTCAAGCGCAAAAAATTGTACGTAAGTATATACTTTGTATTTCTTCCTCAGAATAATTCAACGCAACACCTTCGATGTACTTCCTAACGATATCCGGTTGTTCCGCGTCTCGCAAATACGCGCTTGCCTTGTAATAGTACCTGCTTTGCACGTACAAGACAAACAATTAAAATTCCATTTACAATTTTAGCGCAGTTGCATAAACTAAATTACTCGGTTTTCCCCCAGCCCAAAAATTTTGAACCTACAGTCCTCCCTCGTTAATCCGGCAGATATGGGACCAGAGCACTGCCGGATTACTGGAAATTGACTAATAATGACGAATTTTAACAGCAGAAACTACGTATTATTGTACACGTGCATGTTACACATTTGTATTGAAGGTTGAAGAAACGAGGCTTGTCCAGAAAGTAAGAGTACTCGATTTTTATATTTTTTTTAAGAGACAATTTATTTGAAAGGGCCGGGTAATTATCGAGGGAGGACTGTATTTAAAGCCTGCGTATCTGTTTTTAAATGTGCATTAAACTTACAACATGTGAAGGACTTAAAAAAGGGGGTTAAACACTTATCACGTGTGAAATTTTGACCGCAAGAACAGTATATACGCAACTCTAAAGACGATTTGTCGGCAACCATGATCGCGAGGTAACTTTCCAGGAGGCCGTCGTTCAACGCGATCCGTATCCAAGCCTAGGAGATTCACAAGATTACAATCCCCCAATTACAGTCTTCTTATGTACAGAATTCCAACTATCGCTCGGGTATATACAGGGTGTTTCCTGTAACCCGAGATAACTCGGAATCTCGCGAAATATGTCTCGCACAAATAAATGTCTGAGGTGAGAAGTTACTCATTGTAAGGGCTTAACCCCTCCGTATGGGAACCCCCAAATTGATTTCTTGGTGGAATCTGAAAGTATATTCAAAAATAAGTAACATTTATTAGAAACAATTTCTCAGAATCATAGCAGATGGCACTGAAATCAGTGGAAATCCGTCGCGCTCCGCTTTCCGCAGGCGAGAACAGGTTCGATAGACATTTCTTCGCGCCGCGAGACGTATCTCGCGAGATTCCGAGATGTCCCAGGTTACAGGAAACACCCCGTATACGTACCCGGCATCTTCCGATATCCGTGCTTATGCGGCTCAGCCGGTTGATCTGCGAAATCAAATCTTTGTGCGAAAAGACGAGAAGAAACGGCCAGCAATTCTACAAAAAAAAAAGGAAATATTTAAACGCCGAATAATATTTCGGAATTACAAACGAAGTACCGGTTGGGGAAGTTTATCGTGTTTTGCCGACAAAATGGCAGATACCTGCGGAATATAAAATTAATTATATATACAAACACTTTATTAATTATAATGGCGGGAAAAACCAAAACACAGAAAAATCCAAAAATTGCCTTTTCAAAAAAGGTATCCTTCAAACCGTGAATGAATATTGCTTCAATGTAGTTGCAGACGTGGTCGGAACAGTCATCACTGTGCAAACAAATAAAATAAGAAATTATAATAACTTAAATGAAAGTGTCTTAATTTTCTAATTCATATATTTCAATTTTTCTGAATTTGTTTATGAAAAAAACCTGTGGATGAAGTCATCATTGTTGATATGTCTTTCTTGAAGACCTTTCACAGCTTGCCCTAAGCCCTGGGTTAAGTAATCCTTGATGGACAGTTCTCTACTCATGTCTTCTGGATGCAATGGCGACGATTGAGCTGCAAAATTGGTGAAATTATGCAATTTATACACAGCAATTTAGTAGTTTTTATTATTATTATTATTACCTCGTCGCCATGGCAAGTTGCTCATCTTAATTCCCCGTTACCTTTTGCGTATAACTAATGGGTAAAACACGGCGCATCTTCATGGCGATCGCAATTTCGAAAAAATATCGAAACAGATGTTCAGTCCCAATCCCGAGATATGTACAGAATAAACAATGTAGCAGCGTAGGAGTATTCCGCCAGCTAAACACGATTTCGACGTCATCAATCTGCCTTCATCACAGACTCAAACCCGCGTTGCAACGTCATAAGAGTGCGCTCGTCCCTGATTGGCTGACGTGGAAGAAAAAGGTAGTTCCATTGGCATTGGCCTGGTTTCAGACGACTTGGCCACTTGTATCATCGAAAGGGGGCCAAGCACGTGACTCGCCAGTTCATTGGTTCCGCCATCTTTGTCTCCCTACTGCGCGTTTCACAATTAATTAAAACTTTTTTTATAGTCATAATTCCTTGCAAGTTGCTAAAATAAATACACTGGGCAGACCCAGTATTTATAAAAGCGCATAAAATACTTCATTGGGTATCGATTATTTAAGCAGAAACATAGCGGTTGGTTGCCCGCCATGTTACTCCTCACCAAACGGCTAGGACGCAATTTTCTTAAACAACGCTAGTTGGTTACCAGTCTACCAGGTGGCGTGTGGCCCGAGATGCGAGTTTTTCCCCCACACGCCACCTAGTAGACTACATACGTATCATATAAAAAGGGGCGTACCCGAATGTTCCAGCCAATGAGGCGAGCCAACACGTAGCGTCGGGCGAAATGGGAGAGTAATCATGGATGACGTAACCAAGAGTGGCACCAATCACAACACGGCGGACTGGTAGGGAGATAGGGGAGATCGATGGCGTAACCAATGAACGAGAGGCACAAGCGTGGCCACTCGCAGCTCGTTTAAATCCCTCGATCGAGCGCCATCAATCTCCTTTTCCCGTTCGCAGACAATTCCGAGGCTTCGGGTCGAAGAGGAGCGGGTTACTATGGTAAAGGAAATCACTATCGACGGGAATGCAGTGTGAAGCGATGGACAGCAACAATGAGGCGGAAGGAGGTGACCCGAGACTTCGAGAAGAAGAAATAAACCCTCGTCAAGGAATGGTCAACCAAGGTAAATAGGACTGCAATTTACGAAAAAAGTATCATTTTATGCAAGAGTTACAGTTATGACTAATGTGATAGAAATGACGTTTTGCCAGCTTTTGTATTGCGTGCAGCTGGCTGTCCCCTTAGGACATACAGGTTAAATCTTATATTTTTTTTCCCTTTCCTTCTACACACTATACACAATCAATCCCTGTTTCCTGTCTTTGTTATAAACGATTATCCACGCAGACAATTGCATATTCAATGTGTACAAGTCTGTGAAATCAATGCTTAAAAGTGTGTTAAGAAATGAGAAGTTGGCTGGATGTAATTAAAGAGTCGAGGAATAGGTTAAATGTGAGAAATGGTATGAGAGAAAGTCAATTAAGTACATGAAATAGGTGGTTAAATGTAAGAAATGTTATAAGAAAGTCAAATAAGTGTCTGAAATAGCTGGTTAAAGGCGACCTGACACTGCAGAACAATCACCACAAAATAAGGAAACTACTTTTTGGATTTTTTGTTAAATCAAATTATCTTACGAGATATTTGGAGACAAACTGGAGTATGGAAAGCCTACTTGCTCAATTGGAGAATGGAAAGTATGGAAAGCCTACTTGCTCAAACCAGTATTGAGCACACTGCACGATCCGCCATTTTCCCTCGCGATTGCTCGGGCCTTTTACTGCTACGGATGGCACCCATACATGGAGAAATTTGACACTGA
>WWPM01010356.1:0-26061 GCA_023279145.1 Glomeris maerens | reverse complement strand
AAAGTGAAGTCACTTCGTTCTTGGCCTGTAGGAGCCCTAAGTTTTGCAAAAGAGGCATGTTTAAACGTGTAGATCGTTGGAAGGATGTTACCGCCAGAGATGGTCATTATCTTGATGATGAAAATAACGAGCAGGGTGATTCAGTAAAGTGTGGCAATAATTCTGGGAGGGGTAGGGGGTACCATGACGACTCAAAATGATCTATCAATGTGGGGTCGGAAATACTTCCCTTAGGTGCTAGTTGGCGCCGCACTTTGAGTCCATGCTTTCCTGTAGAGGATCGCCATTTTGTAAAAGGAGACCAAGCTAACAGGATGGCTGAGTATACCAACACAGAATTAGCTGATATGCACCTGGCGTATGGGGCTGCAGGTTGCAGTGGGACTGGGGCAATGCGCCTGTATGCGGAACGTTATCTCACGAGGCGTACCCCCGGCCACGGTTTTTTTTGCATGACTACATCAGAGGCTATGTGAAACAGGTTCCTTGGGAACACCTGCCAGGGATCGTCCCAGGACGGTGCGGACTGCTGACATTGAAGAGAGTGTGCTGCAGCAGGTGCATGAAACCCCAATTGTGAGTACACGATATGTTGCACATGCAGTTGGGGTTTCCCAGACCAGCGTGTGGAGGATTCTCTGAGAGAATCAACTGCATCCGTATCACGTGCAACGTGTCCAGGCGCTGCAACCGGACGATTATGTACCTCGTCTTGCGTTCGCACAATGGTACCTCCAACAGTGTGCTACACATCCTTTCTTCGCTACAAATGTGTTGCTTACCGACAAGGCATCATTTACTAGGGACGGCATATTCAACACCCACAATGCTCATGCCTGGGCAGAGGAGAATCCGCATTCAACACGATGTCATGCTGCACAGATTCGGTTTTCGGTGAATGTGTGGGCTGGCGTGGTCGGAGATCACCTCATCGGACCTTACCTGTTGCCTTCTCGTCTTACAGGGAGTAACTACCTGTTATATCTGCAGCAAGTGTTGCCCCAACTCCTCGAAGACGAGCACATTTCTGCATCGATGCAACGGACGATGTCGTGCCTTGATTTTTATTTCTGCGGTCACACGAAAACACTGGTGTATGACTCTTATTGACAACACTGACGAGCTGGTTGCAAGGATCGCTGCAGCCGCCGGCCAAGTTCGAGATCGTCCAGGAATATTCCAGAACATTCGGGATTCCATGCGGCGCAGATGCGAGGCCTGCATTTCAGCCTGCGGAGGACATTTTGAACACTTCCTGTGACCTGGGTTCCATTTGTTTCTGTACATTTCGGATTACAATAAATTTCATTCTCCATCACTGTTTCGGTTTACATTACCGGTTCAGGGAAGCATTTCCGACCCCACATTGATGGATCATTTTGAGTCATCATGGTGCCCCCTACCCCTCCCAGAAGTATTGCCACACTTCACTGAATCACCCTGTATAGTGTCAAAATTTGAATTAACAAACGAAAAGACTTATAGGTCGACCTAATATTAACTTAGGGTTGTCTGGAACTAAGTCAGTAGTTAAACCTGCATAATAGGGAGATATAACAGCACGTAACGTGGCTAACTAATTACGTTTCACTCTCAAGTGACGTAGGCAGTGATGTTCTACGTTCTCTCTTGTGACGTTTACATGCTACAGTACTATATCTCTTTAACGAGGTCGGAATTCGCTGAATCTGAATTGGTTTACTCAAACCACAAAAACCTGCCCTTCATAGTGTTGAAATTTCCATTTTCCCAAGCGCATTTTCCCCTAGGAATAGCTAAGTGAACTTTATCCGTTTCACATGGATGTTAACTTCAAGGATTTTTTCTGTCAGCAACAGTGGTTGGCATAATTAGTCCAACACAATGAATTCGTAATGGCTTAATCATTGTACATAAATAGACGTAGCTAAATGTGGCTTCTGCTCGATTCTACCATTTCGTTCATATATTTTCTTATATTTCTACATATTTTGTATGAATCTCTGAAAATACGAAGCCCACACCTATCACGGTTGGGCTGTGAGTACAGTTTTTGTAAAAGCAACCGATGATTAGCAAATTCTTTCAAGACATGTTAAAAACAAAGAATCTATCAAGAGACTTGACAAACCCACATGTTGTTTGCAATCATTACTGAATGTGACAAGCAAATTTAAATATAAAAAATGTGATGCTCGATATGTACGTGCGTAATTTTATAAATATGACGTACTGTACAGGGTGGTGCATATACAGAGTGGGCGAAAAAAGTGGAACACTGATAAAAAGCGTGAATGTCATTGAAGATGGCGTCCTAGGTCATTCGCAATGCATTTTTTGGAAGCGACACACACTTCTAAATGCCGGTCAAGGAATTTTTGATCCAGGACTTTCTGTTTCTGAGATAATTAGCTAGGAGTCCTCAGATTTACACCCTGTATAAGGCGTACGTCATGTCTCTCTAAGCTAATAGGGTGTTAAAATTACACGCAAACGGTGTTATTCTGTGGACATCACATGTGCACCCTAATCAGCACATAAATACGCCCATTTCTCTCAGGGTACATAATTTACAGGAAGAGCTCATCCACTATTGAAACGACATATGTTTGCGTGTTCGTACACATTGTGGGCAGGTGTGCTGCACTTTTCAGCAATAGAGAGATAAAGGTACACGGAACGTGTACGTGCGTGCCGTCATTTTTGATGTCATAGCAAGCCAGGCCAATCGTCGCGTGCGTTGTGTGAACCGTGCTAAAGTCCCACAATGCGCACAGAACGTGATTGGCAAAGCATCATGGGGAAGCCACCTTGAAGCCACGCCCCGAACCAGCGCATCGTGAATCGAAATCTGAGATTCCCCAAAACGTAAATAAAATGTTTCAACAGACTTCTCAAGTTTGAAATAAATACCGATAATTCTATTGGTTTCGAACCCAATAACATGCATTCGTTTTCATAATTAGCTTCGTTGAAGCAATGAAAATCAATCGCATAGGTGTCAATGTGAAATCGCCTGCATTCACGTTGAAACCGCTGTGTTTTTCCACTGATTATGCATATACTTACATGGATAGCGCACTCCAGCTTACGGCCGGCCGGATCACGCGATGACGTGAGGGGGCGTGACACGAGATTTTATGTGCAAAATGGCGGCCTGCAGCTTCTATTTCCAAGACGACTTTGATTTTGAAAGTAAGTAATAGTACAGCTATGTTTACTGAACCCAATGTAGGAGTAATATGTAATACTCTATTTGAAATTTAGATCTTATTTTAACCGAAGAATTTGTGGATTTTCAATTTGTGGAAGCTGCCTCGAAGGCCTTATTGCAATTCAAAGAACATTCTGGAATTTATCAAAAATATCAGAACGGATATTATATTTCCTCACCAAGTAATTGCTTTTGGAGCTGCAAAAATTGAAAATAAAAAGAAAGGAGATTTGCCATTTAGACTGCAAGTACTTATACAAAATTCAATTGTTCAAGAACATATTACCACCGCAGAAAGCAATCCATTTTTGGCGCTTTCCTGACTCGTGTCTTCTCGAAGGAAACGCAACAAAGAATACATCCCTCATGTAATCTTTTCCAGAATAGGTGCTGTTGCTATTGCATGTCCCATAGACACAGCGGCGAGCCATTTTCAATGTATTTTACAGAACACAATACGAAATACACTACGATCGATAGAACGAATTGTAGGCCGCCATTTTGCACACGATACGTCATAGGGAGGTCACGTGACTCATAGTGGAAAACCAACGACGCCTCCCATAGGAGTACGCTATCCATGTAAGTACATACCGTAAATTCTCATTTAATACCCCGGGGGCGTTATTCAAATTTCAGACTTTTGCCATGGGGTGCTATTAGAGATTGGGGTGTTATTAGAGATAGGGCATTATTTCATTTCAACTTAATTTTATTAACACTTTATTACACCGCTCAATATTTATTCAAATTTATTCTCATTTACAGGATTCAAGTTTCATTTAAAAGTAATTTGAACTTTTATAAAATCATACTGATTGAAGTCTTCTTTTTCATCCAGTCACGAACACATTTCCGATCTACAGTCAACTTCGTATAACTTTATTCCGGTTAACTCAATAAGCTGGTTAACTCAATATTACCGCCATGTCCCGGTTTGCAATATAGGCTTTTTAATGCTAAAAATGTTAGTTAACTCGATATCGCTTATCTCAATAATCCGCCTATCTCGATTATCTGAACCCCTGAATATCGAGAAATGCGGCGATTTTGTTAGATTTTCCAGAGGGCAATTGTCCCTCGCCGCCGAAACTGTATCCGTGACTTCAGCAACTTGTCGCACTGTCCATATCCTGCTTAATCCTGGAAACGTCATGCAAAAACAAGTGCGTTTCCAAAAGTTTGGCGGACAAATACAACATTGTTATTGTTGTAAATGAAAATCCACTAATGAAGCAGAAGGCCATCTGTGAGAAATTACTTCTTTTTATTTTTAAATCAGTTGTTAAGCACATTTTACAACTTTTTCTTCTGCAATTTGTGATCGATACAAAGTGTAAAAAAATTGGTGAAATTATTTTTTTTTGTGAAATTTTTTAACTTGATATTCTGATAATTCAAAAAGATTTTGAGGTCCCGAGCGTATCGAGTTATGCGGAGTTGACTGTATTTTGAACTCTCTCTCCCTGCTTCGGAACTTGTTTTTGTTTTGGCAAACTCAATCACTTTAAGTTTAAATGAAAGGCCGAAAGATCTTTGCTTTTTCGTGGAATAAATCGCTAGCTCTCAGAAATTGCGAGAGAATGAAAGGTCTTGCCCATATATGGTCGTACCTGAACAGTGAATGTGCCGCTAATTGGTGACTCAGCAGAAAGACAAAGGGCAATCGAGAATTTTCCCTCCAAAACGGATGCATTAACATTTCAACACAGCGCCTCAATTAATCCCCCATGGGGCGTTATTAGGGAGGGGGCGTTATTTCTTCCTGGAGCGTAATAGAGACTGGGCTATTAAATGAGAATTTACAGTAATCCGTGGTTTTTCCGTGAAGAGGCGAACGAGTTACGTCACAGACACGTGGCACACGGGCGACGTGTGTGACTCACGTTCCACGCGACGCGGGCGGCGTCACGGTGACGTCACACGCTCCTTACGCGTTCACGTTCCGTGAACCTTTATCTCTCTAAAGGTGGGCACATACAATCGCTCTAACCCGCCAAACGGCCTGGCGCCGCGCCAAAAAGCGATCGTAAATGGCGAAACCCGACGCGCTTGGAGTGGCGCGAGCGGCAGGTCGAATATTCAATCGGTCGAATATTCGTCGAGCCGCGCCGTTTACCGCCGGCGCGGGCGATTTGCGAACGGGAAAACCGGGCGTGGAGCAGGGGCGGAATCAATGGGAATCTCGCGTCATAGCGCTCGCGTATTTGGGGGGGAGCAAGCACGTAGCGTGGGGGAGGCGTGGTCTACCAGGCGTGGGATTAACCAAAAATGTGCAGGCGTGGCGCAGCACGAATGTGATTGGCCAGAAAAATGGAGCCGCGCGGCACGGTCGCATGTGACATACAAAAATAGCTGGGCGAAAAATGGAATGGTGCTTCTCGGCGCGGATCGCTTTGGATAGATGGTATGTGCCCACCTTAATATTGCGTGCACAACTTCATTGCAGAACGAAATACACCACTGCCAGTTCCAATTCCCTTTCGAGATTTCAACCGCGATTCCATCCCATGTTTTCTATACATTCAAATTATGGTAGAAATAAATGTATTCATTTGAATATCCCTGGGCATATACATGAAAATGTTGCAACGAAATATTCCAAAGCTGCTGATTGAGAACTAAATTTCATTTCGGTGGATCTCAGCGAGTTTCCACTGTACTATTCTACGTATTCGTGTTTATGTGTCAAAAGTAATGAATTTTCAGAAGCATAAAGCGATCTCACAAATATACGAAAATATGGAACAAAGAATGCCATTTATCTTCTAGTTAACAAGATTTATTCAACAGTTATACAGCATTTCCCAACAAAAGGGATCAGGTGAATTGTTGGGAAGCTGCGGGAAATACTTGTATTTAAGAAATGAATTGATAATAAATAGAAAGTATATAATTGCAATTCAAACTTCAATATTGGCGATGACTCTGCAGGATTGTTTCAAGGGTATTGTAATTCCATATTTTCAACTATAATAATTGTGTTGTTGTGGAGCATATAATATTTATAATTTGTATAATTTTAGAGATGTTTGACGAATCTGTGATTTTACACTGAATTTCTTAGAATGACATGTGCATCACTGTGAAACAAACAGAAGCCCAATCATGCTGTTGGTAGTCATGCTTGCACAATTGTGAATTTCTTACATTAAATCTTATAAAATAAAATGTTTTTTATTTAGTGACTACATGCCCATAAGCATTTGTGGAGGTAGGCCTCTATATTTTTTTAAATTTGAGCTATATTTTTATTTTACACGTATTTCATGTGAACCCCATGTTGTGCGGCTGAATGCAAAAATGACCATACACTCTGGACCTCATTGTAAACAAATGATTACACGCATCCAGGTAATAAAAATATACAGTTCACCTTATTATTTTGACTTTCCAAAACATTTTAGTTTTCGGTTGTGAGAATAATACTTTTCAAATAAATAATTCCAGAATGTTTTGTATTCTTCCCAGGTCCTTCCTAAATTACAACATACACTGTATTGCAAGGAGTTTATATCATTGGGTATGCAGTGTAACTTGGTTGTGATTTTTTTCTTTGTACCTCATTATAATCGGAAGTAAAAATGAATTCATACTTCCAGTTACCACCTATAATCGGTCCAACATTTGTTTGGAAATGTGATGTGAGGAATTTGGGCTTGCTTTTATTGGTTAAGCAAAAATGGGTGGATCTTCCTGATCGAGCAGCTCGTTTCATTTACGCTTCATTCAAGATTATATATGACCGCCCATTTGGTCATGTGGCCATCTCTGACCAATTGATAAGTTCAATTGCCACACCTATTTTCAAACAAATGTTGGACCCGCTATAGATGACTATAATCACAGTACTTCTGTAAATATTGGGCTCCCTAGATGTTCAATTGCAATTGTGTAAACATTTATTCCTGGAGTGTTACATGTGCAAAGACTATCTGCATTTCTTTTCATTAAAGAATTAGGTTCTCAACTTACAAAACAGTACCGTAGCTTGCTTCCATGAACAGTCGTGATCAAGTATCCTGTTCCGTTTTCTTCCCAAGTGCCATGACAATGGAAAGCTGAAAACGAATAAAGTAACATTTAAAGTTTCAGAATAATGCTGTGCTTTTAAACATTTTGGATCTGCAAATTATGAAAGCGTAAGTTTTCTTATACAATTATTAGTAGTAAATCATTTACTCATTAACTAACAATTACTTAGTTGAGCATCCTACAGTATTACCAACAATCTTTCAACGTATCCATGAAGTTTCCAAGTTATATCTGTCTACCAACATCGGCAACAAGATACCGAACCGCTAAAAAATATAAAATGGGGTTTTAACAATAAGGAACCATTATGAGTGAAGGATTTACTACTCCTTGAACTACTTGAATTCATAATTTCCAATCCAATTATGGATCAATAAATGAATCCATGCATAAATTGATGGACTTGATGGAATCGTGGCATATTTAGTCTGTAGAAACTTGACTTCTTCACATGAAAGCTATAGCGGAGATAATGTGCAAACTTTGAGTAAAAATTGACGGGAATATAAGTATAAGGGGAGCATTTAAAATGTAAGGACCGATCGGCAGAAAAACGATAAGTGATACAGCATCTCTGATGAATTTGATGCTGTTGATTTTTTTTAGAGTTGAACCCCCTTTTAAAAAGTGCGATTACATCTTGAGTGGGTGGTAAGAGCTACAAGTATAATAACATGGGTTATGCATTAGAGGCAGTCTTTTAGGTAAATGAACACCAATACATTTAGTATGTGGTTTGTGTGAATAGAATTACAACGCCCCTTAAATACGTACGAATAATTATCTCGAAAAGTACAGTAAGTACAACCTACCCAGGCAGAAATGGTGTATAGGTAGCGTTGAAATTTATTTCATTAAATGGTTTCATAAATGCGAATGTGGTTGAATGATTTCGCAGATGCACATAGAGTATTACGTTTGCCTAGACAAGCCAAAATTGTTTTGAATATCGCCCGAGTATGGTTAACTAAACAAGTAATTTTATCAGCGTATTTCCAATTAAAATTCACACACTATAAGCAACATCGCGCTTTTTTCTTCAAGGGTCTGTAAAAATGTAATCAAGAAATTCATTGTTTAACTTTGCGATAGTCCTAATCAATGCAAATGAATAAAAATTATATTACTCTGGAATGTCTCAGTTACGTATCAAATATAATTTGTGAAGTCGGCAATTATTATATCCCATTGCTACAAGGGCGAGCGGAAACAGGCTTCCAGGTTTTGTGCGAAAATCTTGATGTTAATTTAAAAATAATTTCCACCAGCATTTAGGCACTTATCCCAATATGTAACTAGTCGGGTGATTCCTTGTTCGTAAAACTCTCCGGGCTACGATAATTAGGATCTCCGTCGCCTACTGCTTCACCTCGTAGTCTAAAGGTGGACATTCACGGTCGCTCCAAGCCGCACTGCACCGCGCCACACCACTCCATTTTTAGCCCAGCCATTTTTCTGGCCAATCATATGCATGTCACTCCACGCCTCTCCATTTTTTGCCCAATCCCACGCTTGCTACACCACGCCTCCCCCATGCTACGTGCCCCCTCCCCCCTATTCTGCGGGATTCCCAGAGATTCTGTTCCCGCTCCATGCCGGGTTTCCCCATTCACGCATCGGCCGCGCTAGTGCCAAACGGCGCGGCTCGATGAATATTCGACCGGCCGCTTGCACCACTCCAATCGCGTCGGGTTTCCCCATTCACGATCGGTTTTTGGCGCGGCGCCAGGCCGTTTGGCTAGTTGGAGCGATCGAGAATGGGGAGCTTAAGGTAAATCTTAAGAAGAAACTTAAAGGGTCTAGAGGCGTGCAAATCGCAGGGTGAAAGGCCCGGACTATACGGAGAGTGTTCCAGGGTTTACCATTCGAAGCTCTGCTTACGTTTGTGTAGACACATCTGCAGCATGAGGGCGCGCATTATCATGTAAAAAGATGGCATCCCTCGACAGTAAGCCTGGACGTTTATTCTTTATTGCCTCGCGTAGGCGCATCAACAAGCTAATACTTTTCCTTTCTCAACCTACCGCGCACACGGCTTTCATTTCACTCGCCCTCATATAGTATGATTAAAGAATGTTTAAAGGAACTGTATATATTATGGGTCTGGTTCTGCATGCGTACAATCGGGCTCCCTACACGCCGTGCCCCCTACACGCCGCGCCCCCTACACGCCGCGCCCCTACACGCCGCGCCACCTACACCCCGCGCCCCCTACACCCCGCGCCCCCTACACCCCGCGCCCCCTACATGCCGCGCTCCCTACGATTCCAATCCCTACAAGTACGAAATCCCGACGGGTATACACCCCGACGGGTCTACAAAGAAATTTCTGTTTTTTCCCCGATTTACTATTTACAGTTTTAAAGTAAAAAAGCAAAGAAATTTTATTGAAGATTCGGAACGCGGGGAAATACGTTAAAAAATGCGCTGAACACGATGGTGAAAACTGCGTTCGAATCGGACAATTGGAACACCTCTGGCCCATATATTATACGCATGCATACCCTGCAGGTGGCAACTTGCAAAATGAACATATACATTTTGTATCTGATCTGAAATGTATTCATGCAAGTGATTCTATCCTTAATGAACAACATCATTTATATTACACATACCTTCTATTCTTGGTTCTGGCTGACAATCGTCTTGAAACTCCATGACATCTGATCTTTGGCAGCCAACTCTCACTGTAAGAGGTCCTGGGCATCCCACTCGGCTATTTGACCCTGCAACGCCACTGGACTTTGACGTCTGAGTCCCAA
Organism: Glomeris maerens; assembly: GCA_023279145.1. NCBI lineage: Eukaryota > Metazoa > Arthropoda > Diplopoda > Glomerida > Glomeridae > Glomeris > Glomeris maerens. Next base: position 16,071 of record WWPM01010356.1, on the reverse strand, counting down.
GGGCGGCCAACGAAGAAGGACGCCGGGAAGGCAAAATCGGCGTCACAAACTGACCTGGGTATGGACATCGAGTCGATTCTGGTGCCGGGGCTGTGAAATTTATTTCACCATGTCAGTCATATTGTAATTTATAAAAAAATATAAATTTTGATGGCATAACGTGTATGGTACAAGCAAGAGTGGATATAGTAGTTTAGAGTGTGCCGCAGCCATAGGACATCTGTGTTGAACCTCACCTTGTATGAGATTGGACTGTTTTACACACCCTCTACTGGGCATGGGGTGATACTATCCAAACAGGTTTCTCTTCCCTCACAAAATTGCCATTGTTCATCTTGTACTTGTCCCTTGTCCAAGGACCCTCATACCCATTTAATAATAGTTACAGGTGTGGGGAAAGAATGCGATATGAGAGCTGAAGACAAACACACACAAAACCAAGATTGCAACTTTTCACTGATTTTCAATGAGTATGGAAAAGGAAAACATATTGTTTCAAATAGCCAAAAAATTATTCAATGAATTTAAATAAACATATTGTAATTGAAAATTGTGTCAACAGTTACTGCAAATAAAAATTGCTACTGTAGTTACTTCAAATTTTATTTCAATTAATAATTAATATTAGTTGAAACATAATAGGATGTTATTGTTTAAATTTACATAAAATTTTATAATTCTTAGAATTTCTGTCAATAGCTACATCCAATGCTTACATTAATATCAGAAAATATGTAATAATATTGATTATTTAGTAATAAGAAATAAAAATAATATCAGGGCTTCAAAGATAACAAGTTAGAAAATCTTTGAAATTTGAATTGTAACTGCTAAACATGATCACAACATTAAACTTCTGGTGGTATTATCACAGACAAACTGTCAGTTTGTAAAACTTTGGATGTTGTATCCAGAGTGCAGTTGTATTTATAAAAAAGTAATGGTTTCATATAGAAAATTGAAATATAGTAGATGGAAAACAATTAACAGTCGCACCGAGATGCTAAATTGTACCTGGAGAACCGAGATGGGGGGGGGGGGGCAGCAACTGACCCCATGTGGATTATTGGTTTTATTAATGTTTAATGTGCCCAGATCACATTTTTCACATAAAATAACACAAGAAATTATTAATTACTCGTATCTGACAGTTTTTAGAGGGTAAAAAATTTGCTCAACACTTAGGGTTTTTGCATAAAAACGATGACATCACTCTAAAATTAGGAACATGCTATGACATGTATTATCTTATTTTTTAGGAAATATGTTCCTAATATGATTGCATTATATAAATATACAGGGCGTTTCTTTTATGACGCAACAAAGTGACAGCCGTTGTTCACTAAACAGTGGTACAGCCGGTCTGCAAAAGCTGCTCGGACATTTGTAAGTGTCAGGTGTAATTCGGGGATATTCGCCAATTATGCGGTAAAGAAATTCATCAATAGAAACACAGTGGTGTCATGTTGGGAAAACTGCAAACTAGGCAAATCTTGTCCATTGTTGCGTCATAGAAGAAACACCCTGTATGTATGTATGCATATATACCTACATAAGTATATACATAACTACATCCATGTAAATATGAACATTATCTTGAATATACTGCACAATATAGCAGGGGAAAACATTTTTTCCCTCTTTCTTATTCTTTATTGACGAAACCTTTGCCCGTTCACCAAAATGCAATACATATTCGTATTTAGTGAACAATCAGGATAAAAGTCATAAAATTTCATTCCATTATTGCACGTTATGCGAAAAATACGAGCAAAAAAGTAGCTTGGGGTCAATCATTGCCCCCCCCCCCCATCCATGTGCGACTGTTAATGCTGTATCAAGCAACTGTCATTATTTAATTGCAATGCAAAGGACATTTAAATGTTATTTTGATATTTGTTATCCGTTTTTCAAAATTCAAAAATGGTTTTGAACTTTTCAAGCAGCTGTCAAATGAAAATATATTTCAAAACTTTCAGATGTGTTTAGTCAATTGAACAAATGCAGTCTCATAGCTGATTTCTAAGATTTTATTTCACCAAGGACCTAGTGTTTTCAGAAATTCAAAATATAATATCTTAATATGAATTGTATTTGTTACTGTATCGTTTGATGGGAACCATTATCTCCTGTCATTAGGGTCATTTATGTCAAATCAAACAGTGGTGGTCACTACACCCCCAGAGATTTGCTTGATATTTTTTTTGTGGAGATGAACTACAAGAAATCATGAAACTCCTATAAAATATTATATTTTGAAAAACATTACTTTGTAGGTTATGATTTTTTGAATGCGATTAGTCTTAACTGACTAGCAAACGACACTTCTATATTTTTTTCGATTTTTCCGCATTTCACAGAATGCAATATGGAAATGCACTTGTGTATGTACCTTGGTCTTTTGAATCTACAACTGAAATTACTATAGGAGCAACAGTGTGCAGGTTAAAGCCAATAATAATGAATTTAGTATTCTAATAAAATCACAATTTAAAGCTCCTCTAAAAGAATCAATCAAGATTCTCTTGGTTTATTTTCTAAAAGGAAAGAAGATGTAATTACCACCGGCCACCCAACTCACACAAAATAAAACAAAACGTTTTCAATCATTGTACCGTGATCTCACTTATTCCTCTACGATTTTAATTATTTCACTATTGTCGCTTGAACATTTTTGCATGCCTTTTTTTGCTACCAGAAATTAAGATATTACTAAAAAAATTTCTCCTTACAAAAAATCTCAATTGATTCTTGTTGTGGAGCTTAAATGGATAAAATGACACCTAATGTGCAAAAATACAATCCCACTTTGATTGTTAAAATACTCATTTTGTATTATTGACTATATACTACTAGAGTCAAAAATAAACCGGACTTTTGCAATTGCTGCCATCCTATTATTCAGACAATTACGTCACTGTCAAGACATGTTCCCAGACATATGACCTAGTGTCCTGTGACGTATCTTTGAACATGCGCGAGTGCGCTGCATGCTGGGACATGCAAACGTAGAGTCTACGTAGCTTGTTTTCCGGAATCAACTAGAGTCAAAATAAACGGAACTTTATCCGTAGCTTTAATAACACTAACACTGAAACTGCATGATTACATGATTCCACCTTCAAAGTAATGTCCCAGCATGCAGCGCACTCACACATGTTCAAAGATTACTTTGAAGGTGGAATCATGTAATCAGTTTCATTGTTAGTGTTATTAAAGCTATGGACAAAGTTGCGTTTATTTTGACTCTAGTTGATTCCGGAAAACAAGCTACGTAGACTCTACGTTTGCATGTCCCAGCATGCAGCACACTCGCGCATGTTCAAAGATACGTCACAGGACACTAGGTCATATGTCTGGGAACATGTCTTGACAGTGACGTAATTGTCTGAATAATAGGGAGGCAGCAATTGCAAAAGTCCGGTTTATTTTTGACTCTAGTAGTATATCGCATACTGTTGCTCCTAGAGCAATTTCGGTATGATATTTTTATTCCGCAGGTCAAGGTACATATAAGGTCAGTCCAAAATATGTATACACAAATTCCCCCTAAAAATGCCCATATATGGTAATAAAGTGGGTATACCTTAGCCAAGATTAGGAACACTCCTACTAATCAGAATTTAATTCTGTAAACTGCAATGTGTTTGTGAAGAGGTAATCTATGTCCCTGTAACCATGGAATTGTCAAATATTGTTTTTTAAAAGAACAAAATGTGAGTAAACTTTAAACGAATAATCCCGCGACAATTTCTTACATGCAGAATTGCCCTCAAAAAAATTTATCACCAAGTAATTTCAAGTTCAAATTACAATACGTTAAATGGTGCGTCAATTGTAGTCCGCCATTTTGGATGCAATGCGTCATAGGCAAGGTCACGTGACTGAAGTTGGAAAACCGACTGCGCCTCCCGTTCGAGTGCGCTATCCATGTAACTATAATCCGTGGCACAACTGGCTTAGACAAATCAATCTAACTTCCTGCATTTTTAAGTTTGTCTTGCCCTGCTTTTGTAAGGATCTAGATACCTACACACAGTTTGTCTTCAAGTTTCATATTCTGCATTGTCTTGATGATATGGCCGATAGTAGAAAAGGCAAGAAATGTAGGGGAAGGTGGAGTTGGTTGTCACAATTTTCGGTTTTTCCAGCCGGGTGAGTTGATGTTTGTATACAGGGTGATTCAAAATTCGATGTACAAACTGATAGGGTGTATTCCTTGCATAAAAGGTAGACATAATGTTCCTATAAACCCATATCCGGAAAGGCTTAGTTTGGTCGGTAGGAACAGAAATGTGACGTCAGTAGTGAATGCTCCCAATGAGACAAAGTAGCTGATAATTACATCAAAAGCAGACTTCGGAACAACTTGACCTCTAACCAACGGTGCAATATGCAAAGCAGGCAATGATTCATGCCTGAACTCCCTGTTCATTGTGCATTGAAAGGTTATTGAATTCACTAGAATATTCGATTTAGAATGGAGCAATACACCAATGCTGAGCTCACGGACATGCATCTGATGTATGGGGTCGCCCATGGCAATGGAAGGAAAGCACTGCGGCTGTACCAAGAACGATTTCCAAACAGGCGAATGCCTGATCACAGATTATTTGTTAGTGTGGACAGGCGACTGAGGGAGACCGGGGTTTTGCATGTTCGCCGCAATGACGCAGGTCGGGGTAGATCTGCGCGTTCTGCTGACATGGAGGAAGAGGTCCTCGAGTGGGTGGACAACGCCCCGTCTGCCAGTTCCCGGCATGTAGGACGCAGTGTGGGTGTGACTCAATCAACCGTATGGAGAGTGTGGCACGAGAACCTGCTGCATCCGTACCGCGTGCAGCGTGTCCAGGCACTGCTGCCATCCGATTATCCGCATCGCGTGCAGTTTGCCCACTGGTTTGTAAGCAAATGTCAGGCGCAGCCTGATTTCTCAGGGCAAGTGCTGTTCTCCGACGAGGCAACATTTACACGTGATGGTTCCTACAATGCGCACAATCGGCATCACTGGGCAGATGTCAATCCTCATGCCACTTCCATGCGGCGCCACCAGCACAGGTTTTCAGTCAATGTGTGGGCAGGCATTGTTGCAGACTGTTTGATTGGGCCGTACGTACTGCCTGCTAGGCTGACGGGGCATACATACCGGACATTCATGTCAGATGTGCTCCCATGCTTGTTGGAGGACGTACCCTTGTCGGTACATAGGAACATCTGGTTTCAACATGACGGGGCACCCTGTCACTTCAGTTGTGAAGTGAGGGGAATGCCTGAATGGCACCTTCGGGGACCCCTGGATAGGCCGGGGTGGACCCGTATCCTTGCCACCCCAGTCACCTGATCTCACCTGCCTCGATTTCTTTTTCTGCGGAGTGATGAAAGACAAAGTGTACGATACCCCAGTCGACACAGTGGAAGATCTCGTGGCTAGAATTGCTGTGGCTGCGGAAACTATCCGGGAAATGCCAGGGGCCTTTGCACAGACCCAGAGTTCCATGCTTGCCCGGTGTCAGGCATGCATTACTGTTGGTGGCCGCCATTTTGAAAATGTCGTTTAAGTCAATAAAGCAAGTTTTTCCTGGCACGGCTGATGGTCTTCTTGTTCCATTGCAAATCCCATTCTTGGTCTAACCACAGGTCTACAACCACCCATAGCGACCACAACACTAACGAATGTCATTTACAGGTTGCACACTCTCACCTTTTGAGGCTAGACAGCAGTTCGCTTTGTTTGGCTTTCATAAAATGTTGTCCAGTGACCACTGGCTGAAAGTCACGGTGCTTCAAAGGACGATTTGCACAACAATACTAGGCAGTTTCCCACGGTAGGGAGCATTCATTACGTAGGTCACATTTCTGTTCCTACCGACCAAACTAAGCCTTTCCGGATATGGGTTTATAGGAACATTATGTCTTCCTTTAATGCAAGGAATACACCCTATCAGTTTGTACATCGAATTTTGAATCACCCTGTATATAGATTTCGCAATATGCGCAAATCATACGTGGACAGGTCTATGCTAAGGTCCATATCACAAAAAAAGGAATTTGAAGCTATTTTTAATTGCACAGAGCAAAATAAGCTCACACGAAGTGGGGATGTTGTCACAATGTTCTTTCCCACAAAAGAGATACAGTCACACAGCCTGTGTTCGCTCGCGGACCATATCTGTTATGTAAAAATTAGTAAACTTTTATGTTATTACAATTTCAGTGAAAAAAAACAAATGGTTTCCGATTTCAAAATAGTGCGGGGTATGTTGTCACACACTAGGGCATGTTGTAGCAGTGGGCGTATTCGGCAATTCAGTTTTTTACTTGTCGACTGAGCACAGGCGAGAAAAGTTGGTCAATTCATGCGGTCGGCACCTTGTACCAGTTCATTTAGGTTTCAATCATGACGTCACACATTCAGTCGATTTCCGACTGGATGAATTGCCGAAAATGCCCAGTGTGACAACTAACCCCATCAGCCCATTTTTTTTATAAAACCAATCATATTATGTTTACTACCCACAAGACGACAAATTAACCTTAACCCATTTACTACCAGTGTCCCTTCAGAGGGACACATAGTAATTTTCTTTTTGTATATAATATGAAGAATTTCTAAAATTAAAAACCCTGCTAATTTTGAATACTAGACATATAACTGCTCACACCCCTGCAGTATTTTAGTGTTTTATTTTCTGCCATGTGTCTACTCTCACTAATGTGTGCGAAATGGTTGCTTTCATGTTTTTTTAACTTTGCCATAAAATTTACAAAGTCCTAAGAAAAAAAAATATTACATTTGTTGGAAATTTTTCCTATTATTTACTTCGTGGTAATGAACGGGTTAATATACTAAAACTAGACATTTACAGGTATTTAGCACATATTCTGTTCAAGATATAAATATTTATGAAATGCGAAATGAAACTACTTACTTTGGATGTCGAAAGATGCTTTTGACCCTCAAAAAAGACACAAGTATTAGATCACAGCTTTACTCACTCGCAATCAGGCTGCAAATGGACTTAAAACAACAGGCAATATCTAGCTATTCTAGTACTACAGATGTCCGTGCAGGAAACCTTTTTTTGTAGCTTTTAGAGCAAGTGACAACCTACCCCTGTGACAACCAGCCCCACCTTCCCCTAGAATCTCTTTGTCCAAACCCAGGAAAAAGAGACTCATCCCACTTGGTCTTCTCAAAAGGAGGTAAGGTTTCAGGTCAGCAAAAACCTTTTCTTTTTATTTTTCTTGCAATTGCCCTTGTAAAAATGTTTTGCACAATTTGTCCAAACTGCAAAAATTGTTAGAAAATATTATGCAGACTGCACAAAATTGTAACCTTTTTGTGCATAAACATTTCTGCAGGGAAATTATGCATAAACATTTCTGCATAAAATATGCAGCAGAATACACAATAACTTGTGTAAAAAATGTACCAATTTATTATTGAGGCTCTGCACAAAATATTGCAAAAAAATTTCTGCAATTGCAAACATGTGTTGCAGTTCCATATAAAGTTCCTGCATGGCACAAATGGTACATGAAATGTTTCTAGTTGTGGTGCAATTTTTCAGTAGGAAAGTGTTGAATAAATACAATTGATTGAAATATAGTTGTATACCATTCTAGGTTTGCTCTATTTATTTTCCGGAAAATTACTATTTGCCGACAAAATTGAAAATCATGCATTTTCTGAAAATAACAAATAGAGCAAACCTAGAATGGCATATAACTTCACTTCAATCAATGGTATTCATTCAACTTTTCAAATAAAATAAAATGTACAATTTGTAATTTGATGCACTAATACAGTTCATTGAAGTATTAGCATCAAGAAATCTTATTTATAACAAAAGAATTTAGTGATACACAATTGTCGCAATTGGCATAATTAAATTGTTTTGTCATTGATTAAATTGACGTTCAAATTAAGATAACTTTATCTGTCACTCACTTTTCATCAGTCAAATTCTATAAATATGGTATATGCAAAAAACAGCCAACTTGACATGTACAACAGTGATATTGGCTTACTTAGTATCAGAAACACTTTTGTAATACAAGGTGAGACCGGAAAGTTCGGTGAATGGTCTGATTGTACGAATTTCAAGGAACCTAGAAACATTTCGATACGTGCGAATTGAATGTTGATATCTAAGCTAAGAAATGTGTGATGTGCACAGGCATTGTGTGACGTTTCCTTATGACGTCACAGTTACTAAAGTGCTGCATGAAAACTAGTCGTTCCAGGTGCAAAATGGAGCAGCGAGTCAACATGAAATTCTGCTTCAAACAGGGGAAATCGGCAACCGAAACCCACGATATGCTACAGAAGGTGTACGGGGAAGAAGCTATGACTCGAAAATGCGTGTACGACTGGTTTAAGCGTTTCCGGGAAGGACTCGAATCTCTTGAAGACGATCCTCGTTCTGGGAGGCCGACCACCAGCACCACACCCGAAAACATCGAAAAAGTTTGTGAGCTACTCCAAAACGTCGGGTCCGTCCGCAGTTCGCTGAACCGGGATCGTGGTTTCTTCTTCACGATAACGCAAGGCCTCACGTCGCTGCTAAGGTCACGCAATTCCTGGCACAGAAACAGATTCCCGAACTTTACCACCCTCCGTATTCCCCTGACCTGTCACCTCCGGACTACTTTCTGTTTCCTCATTTGAAATCTTCAATGAAAGGACACAGATTTCTGGACATTCCGGATATTCAAGCTGCTGTGACAAGGCAGCTCCGAAGAGAACCGAAAGAGAACTTCTCACAAGCCCTGCAACAGTTGTACACACGTTTTCAAAAGTGCATTGTTGCCCAGGAGGCCTACTTTGAAGGACAGTAAATTGTTTTTCCTGCAATACTTCTCCATGTGCCTTTTTTCGAGTCATTCACCGAACTTTCCGGTCTCATCTTGTATGTTGTCTGTGGATCTTCGTTTTCATAAAGAACAACAAATGATGTCAAATGTGAAATCGCTACCAGGCAGGGTTCACACCAAACTGCATGTAATATTGAAAACAGCTACTTAAAGCTGCTAGAAAATGAAAATCAAGTTGTATCATCCGCAAATGAATTGACTCCCTATAGTCAACTTGATACGCAAGAAATGTAATACTTTGTTTGATCAAGTTATCATGCACCCATAAATATACGTGTTCATGTTCTGAATAATTTATATAGCTCAGAAGATGATGAATATCTTTCCTTCGGAACACTGAAATGACAGGTCCGAATCCAGGACTTGATCCTGAACTACGGAATATTACTGGGCATTTTATTGTTGATAGCCAACATTTTCTTCAAAGCCTGAGCAGCCTAGAGCACCATCGTGTGCTGTGTTTAAAGAATTGTGATGGGTGGTTCAAGTTGGTCAGCACCAAATCATTAGCTTTGATTTGGTACTTAACATTCCAATATCCCTATTGCAAATAAATAAAAATTATAACAAGCGAGCCGATAGAGCAGAAGCAAAAAAACGACAGATTGAAGCGTCCCGCATGTGAGGGTGATCTGCCAATAAAACGGCCAAGGCATTTGACAATCACAGATGCTACAGTTTGGGGATTTGTCTCAACTGGATGTGGCTTTTCCCAAATGGAAAGTGTGCATTCCTTTCTTAGAATAAAAACAATAAATAAGGCAACATTCCGCAAATTCAAAGAGATATCGGGTGATGTAAGCATTCTTCGAGTGATGTTACGACAATAAAAATTTTTATGACGTTATATACACTAAGCTACAAATTTGTTTTGGGTATTTATTTCTTAGATATGGCGTGAAGGACTTTTTGACTCTGTTACATACTGGCGAAGAAGAAAAGAAAATGGCTATTGAAAATGGCAATGTCACACAAAATGGAATGCCTTATACAGCGTGGTCAGAAAGTATTGCCTGTTGGACTATAACTTAAAAATGAAGACAGACAACGAGATTAATGTTAAGAGGTGAAGTGATCAGGAGGCTAGGGCGCTTCCGGTGCACTAACCGCATGTGAACTTCAAAATGACTTCAAGGTCATCGCAATACTATCTCACAAACTAAAAGAGTTAGGATAGTGCTGTCAATCGTAAAGTTGTAGAGCACCGCCTAATTAGTGCTAAAAACTCGTCACAGAAATGTTGAGAGGAACTGCATGAGTGTAAAGGTCGAAGTTGTGAGGCGTGGTGTGAGTCCTGCAGGGAAACCAGTGGTTGTGCAAGTGCACTTTGATATGGGACCAGAGCACTGCCTGAATATCGAAAACGCTGGATTACTGGAAATTAACTTATAATGACAAATTTTATAACAGCAGAAACTACGTTTTATTGTGCTCATAGCACATAGGGCATATACTGTATATGTTACACATTTGTGTTGAAGGTAAACGAGCTAAAACAGTACAAATTAAGAACAAATTTACTTGTTTTGTAGCAATACCCCAGAAAAAATATGCTGCAGATCTACAGAAAAACATTTATTTCTGCAGAAAATCTACAGAAATTTAATTTTGTAGATTATCTGCAGAAATGTAGTAGCATATTTTCAGATGCAACTGCGACTGCAGATTTTCTGCAGAAAATATATTAAATTCAGAATAAAGCGTCACCAACAAAAAAAGGGGGAAAGGGATAATTATAAATGAAAAAGCTTAAAAAACAATACAAAAACCGAATTCAACTTACAACGTATTCCGAGAGATCTCTACATGGTGAGCTAAATCCAATGACTTGTTCGAAAGTCTACCGAGCCCTTTTATAATTCTCCCAAAAAACCAGTTGATATCATTTTTGGTTGAGTAATCAATATTATTGCAAATACCGTAAATTCTCATTTAATACCCCAGGGGCGTTATTCAAATCTCAGACTTTTGCCATGGGGTGCTATTAGAGATTGGGGTGTTATTAGAGATGGGGCATTATTTCATTTTCCTTAATTTTATTAACACTTTATTATATTTTTGACACAAAATTAGAGCCACTGTTCAACGTCACCATTAATTAGAAAGCCAATTCTTCATTAAGGTCCACCGCTCAATATTTTTTCCAATTTAGGATTATTATTTCCAGGATTCAAGTTTAATTTAAAAGTAAATTAAACTTTCCTAAAATCATACCGATTGAAGTCTCCTTTTTTATCCAGTTACGAACACATTTCTGAGCAATTTTGAACTCCCTCGCTGCTTCGGAAATTGTTTTTGCTTTGGCAAACTCGATCACTTTAAAGTTCAAATGAGTGGCCGAAAGATTTTTGATTTTTCGTGGTATTCATCGCTAGCTCTCAGAAATTGTGAGGGAATGAAAGGTCATGCCCATATATGGTCCTACCTGAACAGTGAATGTGCCGCTAATTGGTGACTCATCACAAAGACAAAGGGCAATCGAGAATTTTCCCTCCAAAACGGATACATTAAAATTTCAACACCGCACCTCAATTAATCCCCCATGGGGCGTTATTAGGGAGGGGGCGTTATTTCTTCCCGGAGCGTTTTGCATGGGGTGCAAATAGGGACTGGGGGGTTAATCGAGACTGGGCTATTAAATGAGAATTTACGGTAATCTGAATAAAATAAGATTTAAATCTATTATTCTCAATTTTCAAAAGAAAAAAACTGGACTAATTTCGGGTTGTGATTTTCAACAATAAATACTTAAGCAAGGGTTTCTCCGAATATGTGAAAACCTTTCCTAACCACTACCCTGGTGTGTGCTTCCCTGCCTTGCAATTGCATGCTGTTTGTGTACAACAAGGGAGCTGGCTGAAAAGCTTTTCACAGGGATACACATTCCGGTTTTTTCCACGTAACTTTTGCATTGTTTATACGATTTTCAAGCTGTTTGCTGCATTATGTTCAGAACACAGCGGTGAACATTTCGCTGAATGATATCAGCCCACTAGCGCCAATAATTACAAAGTTAGCATTTCAATGACCTTGATCCCACCTCTCAAGGTCACAAATGGGCACATGGTTAGATAGCCTCCAACCTGCTGAGTACTTTCCATGTGCGTTTCCATTCCTACACCATTCATTTAGAAAAACAACAGGCCGGTACTGGACTTATGACTCACCCGGTATACTAAATTTGTGTATTCTGAAATACATTTTCTTTATCTAAATAAACATTTATTAGGCTTAGCAATGGAAAAACTACATGTCCCTTAATCAGTGACAGATTATAATCTTAAAGGTATATGATGGTCGATCTCAAGCCACATTGTGGCCCATGTTGGGCCAAGTGAACAGGCACCATGTACGAGGCACGTCCACAAAGTAAGAGTTCTCGATTTTTATATTTTTTAAGAGACAATTTATTCAAAATACAATTACCGGATATTGTTGGTATATTTGTAAGCTATTTTTCCGCATAGTTGTCATTCCGTTCTATGCAGGTTTTGAGACGTGTCACAAGCTTTTTTATGCTCTCCGCAAAGAATTCTCCCGCCATCCCCTTTTTCCTGTTCAAGGCCTCTTTCTCACCTCTTCTTCAGTTGAAAAATTTTCCCCACTTACGTGAGTCTTCAGGGAGGTGAAAAGATGAAAGTCTGAAAGCGCCAAGTCAGGAGAATATGCGGGGTGGTTCAAAATATCGCATCCAAATGTCCCAAAAATTTCAGTAGGTGATTTTGCAATAAGGAACGCTGATGACACGTACCACACATTCGGCGGGATATTTTTTCGACATACTTCCCGCGAATGGGCACTACAAGGGGACTTTTAGTACTAATAAGGACCACTTGTGCTCGTTGTGTTCAGGAGAACCACGCCTACCGACCAGTGTTGCCAAATTTCGGGTAAAAAAATCCCCCAGCACAAGAAGGCAACAGTACCCTATTTTGTGGACATGCCTCGTACTTCTTCCTCTGGTCGTCTTGTGCTGCAGTAAATGGAGGCTACAGCTTCAATATTAGATAGATAAAGTAGGACGTAATGTGGCTAAATTTAATGACGTTTAATCTCAAGTGATGTAGGCGCTAATATTACTAGAGTGAACAAGTCGGACATCAGTGCCTACGTCATCCATTTCGGCCACGTTGACGTTTACATCCTACTTTATCTCCCTAATGCTCGTCGAAGAACTCTTACAACGAGTTTATACTGCGGGATGTGTTCCTGGTGAACTACCATCATCATTATTTGGGGTTCTTTATGAGTTTGCCTACGTACAGTGCTGTCTCCGTTTATGACAAGAGACTTCATCATTGCGGCATCGTATTGAAGACCGTGGTTACATACAGCCACAGAATCACTGACCAGTGAAACTTGTGAGTGAAGTGGTCATATTGTTTTGTTCAGTACTAATCTTGCTACCTCTTGCATTGTTATCGTTGATAAATTGAAAGATTTACAAGGATTTATTTAGTCAAATTCTTTCCTGCCACAAATTGGTGGTGGGCACAAAAGAGGGTCGCCAAAATTCTAATTTTAAAAAATAAGAGAGCTTATATATTGTAATTAAACTCCGTTTTCTCATTCTGTTTGAGATTCTCCAACATAAGATTTTTAAAAACTGGGTTTATTGTTTTCTTCATTGATAAGAAATTGACCGAAGTTTTTAACATGATGAGGACTCGGTGTTTTGAGTTGAAACCTGTCGTCATTAATTAAAACACGTATGGTTTTTCTAGTTATCAGAAAAGGTTTACTTCTTTCCTTGATATACGTTTGTAAGTGCTTTTTGCATAATATTGTCAAAATTACTTTGTAATTATCCGAAGACCATCTTGTTCGCCTTCCCCTACGTATCCTCAATGAATAGGAAGTGGAGGTTTTATCAGGTATACTGTGATTATGCGGACTTAAATTTTAGAGAACACTTTGTAGAGATCCTATATATATCTTAGAAATAAAGTTATCATTCTGTATACGTAATTTCTGAGCTTTGGGGGGATTAGAGAGGAGGACCTTGAAAATGTGGTTGCATTCCTCTTCTACAGGGTGACAATAAATAAGAGCCCCAAAAATGAAGTGTAATACATCTAGAAATCTGCTGTATATAATTTGCTCAAACTTCGGGATTATGCAATAGCAACCACTAAGTTTATTTTGCATATGCGCATTAGTTTTTTTTGCAGTTCCGGCCAAAATGGCCTGACTTTAATCCATGTCTCTTTTTTGTGGGGGAAATCTTAAAGATAAATTGTATCCCAAGAATCCCAAAATGATTTCTGAGTTAAAGACTGCAATTCAAACGCAAATTGAAGCTGTTGATGTGCCACCAACATTAGAGTCTGTAATTCGAAATGTTGATATTCACCTGCGGCACGCAATTGCACTTGATGGCAGCACGTCGAACACGTGATTTCTTAATTTTAGAGTACGGATCTCGTTTCTGTAATGTGCATAAAGTATTTTGTAAGCCGTCTGTTGTCATTTCATTTTACTTTTGGGAAGCACTTAATTTTTGTTGCCGTTCCTCACCTTTTTGGCGGAAATTGCAAAAAAGAACTAATGAGCATGTGCAAAATAAATTTAGTTGTTGCTATTGCACAATCCTACAGTTTGAGCAAATTATATACCGTAAAACTTCTTTTAGAGCCCCGGGGCTCTATTCATTTAGACAGTCTTGAGACCCGGACTTAATTAGAGTAGAGGGCAAAAATAGAGGCAGGGCTTTAATGAAAACTTGCAATCGTAAGCAACAAACGTAATACTGATAATGTAAATGAATGAAACAAGTGCAACTTTATTATGACTATAATACTATCACCAAATAGAGAAGGAACACTGTGTCTCGTTTATCCCACCCTCTTTCTATCAATTAACCAAATGAAGCACAACACGATTTTTCGCTTACTTCTTGCCTGCAGGTCTGCAATAAAGCTGTGGATGCTTCACTGGCAGTTTTATTGTAGACACATTGCAGCTATGTGGCATGTGTGCAACATGCATGCCACATAGTTGCAACGTGTATACCTGATGCATGTATGCAATACAACTGCCTGTGAAACATTCATAGCTTTATTGCAGACCTGCGGCAGCTTTAAAAAAAAATTTAGGGAACGATGTCAAGATTATCGCTATCTAAGCCAGCAGATGTTATATCGATATATCGGTGCATCGATATCGGTTAAATTAGCCTCATTTGAATGCAGTGTACGATTTTTGCCCCGGCCACTATTAGAGGCAGGGCTTTATTGCTGCTTTGTAGAATTTTACCCGGGCTGTATTGGAGTACGGGGCACAATTAGAGTCAGGGCTTTATTTGAAGTTTTACGGTACAGCAGATTTAGAGATATTACACTTTCTTTTTGGGGCGCTTATTTATTGCCACCCTGTATCAGAAATATACACTAGCAATTTAATCCTGAGAATAAAGCATTAAGGGAGACTGAAGACTGAATCGAGAGATTTTTGTTTTCAGATTTAAATGTTTGTTAGGGGTTATACACATGAGAAAAAATACACCATCGGGCAGGTTCCCACGACGCTAAACTTCTCGTTAGTCATTCCTAGGATAAGTCGACGTGTGGTGGGAATTTTGCACCGTTTTATGATTGAGGATTTCATCGACATCTTTCTATCTATCCCATCCTCTTTAGTATACTCCAAATTGAGTAGGATATAGCAGTGGCACATAAAAAATAATATAGGTATGTATATAATTTTATAAAAGCATTCAAAATTTGTGTTGCAGTAGAATACAGTTTGATGCAAAATACAGTTACTAATAAAACATATTTTGGTAAAAAATTCAAAGCTGCTAGGGACCGCTTGCACATTATCTGTCAGGGAAATTTATATGCATTGTGCATGATGGCCACGAAAAGCATCCCCGTTAAAATGATCATTACGAGGATAATTTTTTCTGAACATTATTTCTATTTTCTGAAATGCACGTGAATTTATGCTACTATTTGTGACATGATTATCTCAAGAACCAAAAATTGGAGATTGGTTTTCAACATTTTCCTTCACGATTCCCGCCCCACATGAAACACAAATGAGTAAAGCTGGGGCGTACTTGTAATCAATATCACTAATTTGATACTGGCCTGTATCCTCACCAGTTATTTAAATGTTAGTTTGCATATGTTTCGCCTAGAGCTGCATTTTACTTGTATTTCAATTAATTTATGAAGCTATTGGTTAAAAAAA